>MU968363.1:17823709-18019339 GCA_034641835.2 Pinus albicaulis
TTTAATTGAACAACAACATCAAGTGTGATCCAAGGGGCAAGTTATCTATACCACAAGATTATTGAGATTAAAATGATGGAATGGAAACATTAAAATGATGGAATGGTGGAAACTGATAATAATTTCTCAGAGGATTTATAGTCAGTCCAAACAAGAAAAGCCTCTTAAGTAACCGTTTTAAAACCAACCAAGGACAGGGCTAACCATAGACTTCTTGGGCAAGTTCTTATTAAAGCAGCTTAATTGACAAACAATCCAGTAATCCACATAATTACCTTCAGAAAGTATGAAAACACATAAGAAAAATAGAGTGTAACTTAAGATCAGATAAAGTACTTTTAAACCTAGTATGCTTTTAGTCAACACCAAGGGAAACTTTCAGAATCTGCCTTTGGAGAAAAGAATCTAGGAATCAGGGAAAACCATATCTTCTCTAGTCTAACTTTAATAGCAAATAATGGAAATAACATTCGAGAACAATGTTTGAGCAAACAGAAGGACGAGGAACGCCAACATTCCTAACTATTTAAACTGTATTGAATCATTCTTAAATAAACAAATCTGAAGAAAACATTAAGATAAAGATTTCTCAGCTAGAGAAGGTTACTGCTATACAGAAAATCCTAACCCTGTTTAAACTGTTCTTTACAGAGGGAAAATGAACAATATGGCATACATAGAAGGAAAACGATTAACAAAGAAAGAAGCACTTCACCAGTGATAAAGACCAAGATCCCAAGAAACAAATTTTATATTGATGTCAAACCAGTTACAATCTTCAAGTCCAATGTTTCAGTTCAGCAATCATCTTCACTATTCAACCTAACTACTCTAGCGCAAACAGAGCTTCAAGGGCCAGTGAACACTATGTACAAATAGAAGTCTCGAGCTCAAGTGTATTTCAAAGTTCTGCAACCAACAACTCCTCATATTATGTAGAAGTACTTATAGGAAGATGAGGAGGTGAGATTTTAACAAAATATCTCAAGGACAATTAATGCAGAGTGAAGACTTCTCGACCCTTTGAGAGGCTCGAGGGAAGAATTTACAGGTGGATCACTACATTAACTGTTTCACAATAAATATCAAAGCTCGGTGGAAGCTTTGTTTGACTTTGAGGCTCTGTGTATGTTTTGGAGTAACTCTGCAAATATTTATTCATTGGTTTCCTTGCAGAAATAACTTCTTGGCAATGCTGGAGGCAGATATTTCTTCGAGCAATAACTTCGGCCTCTGTTCTGAATGGTTTGAGGCGACAGGTGGCTCTTTGTAGTAGTTGAGGAATCAATTCGCCTCAGTTGAAGCGGTGGAAACCTTTCTGTCAGCGAAACACTTATGATTTTCTTAAATAGTGTCTTAATTCGGGGAATTAGGTTTTTATAAGCATTCTTAGCCATAATCCCCCAAATTTGTCTTCAATCTTCTGTCCTTCCGCGCTCTGTTCTTTAAAACTTATACTCTTTTAAAATCGCGTTAAAACGCAGTGTCTTGTCAATGTGCAGAGCCGCACCAGGCCTTACGGCATCAATACTCATAAAGCACTGACGAAACATGGAATGGAGCCCCGTGGATGGCTTCTCTTTAATGAAACGAGGGCATGAGAATCGTCATTCCCAGCCCTCGGAATTTCTTTGTGATACAATGGAAAACATTTTAAAACACCTGCATCAAACATAAAACATTTAAGAAATCCTGCGGATTTTGGTTTAAACTGCTTCAGATGGCGGGGAAAAGAGCGTAGCCGTCGGATAAAAATATCTAACGGTGGAGATCGGCGCAAAACAGGAAAATGAGAGCGGGGAGAAGAAATAAGGCGGGGTGGTTTTGGACCGTCCGATCTGGACACGTGGACGGTCCAGATCTAATCGGAGGGGCGCAATCGGGGGTAAAACAAAAACGCATGCGATCGAAACATTGCGATGCGATTTTGACCGGACCATTGGATCAAGGATTAGATCAACGGTCGGGATTGAATCGGGGATCGGCAATCGGGGGTGAAACATTGCGATTGCGATTGAAACATTGCGATGCGATTTTGCGCGGACCGTTGGATCAAGGATTAGATCAACGGTCGGGATTGAATCGGGGATCGGCAATCGGAGGTGAAACATTGCGATTGCGATTGAAACATTGCGATGCGATTTTGCGCGGACCGTTGGATCAAGGATTAGATCAACGGTCGGGATTGAATCGGGGATCGGCAATCGGAGCACAGAGAAGAAGGTATGCGATTGAGTTATGCGATTGCGAAGGAGCGATTGGCGCAGGGCCGTTTGATCGGCGGGACAGATCAACGGTCAAGAATGAATCGGAGGGAGAGTAGGATCGGAAGATCGGAGGTATGGACTACGATTGATCGGAGGGCACACTTGAAGCATTGCGATTGCGATCGGGCGGGGGGCTGCGATTAGCGCTCCACCGTTAGATCTCCGCGGAAGATCAACGGTGCGGAACGCATCGCCAGACTTATTGTTATAAATAAATCGCATCGGAATTTCGACTATTTACAAAGGATTTGTGCACCCGCCCGACTTCTGATTGCGATTAGCGCTTGGGACTTAAGCGCTTGGTCCCAGCGCCGGGGCATGTGCGGGGAAGTGGTTTGAAAGGGGCTAGCGGGAGGGGGCTTACGCCTATATTAAGGTCGGAAGGTGGGTTTTGGCCTATTTAAATGGAATTTTAAGGCCAAGGAAGGGAACGATAGAGGGGTAAGGGAGGAAAATGGCCAACAAAGGTTAGGGGAAGGATTTAAAGGGGATTTTGGGGGTTCGGCACAGCTCAAAAAGAAGTTTTAAACCATGTCAGGAGGATTTTCACGAATGGAGGGAGAAACTTATGAAAAGTAGGGAAATAATATGGAGAAAAGGGGGATTAAATGAAGGTTAGTTATGAGTGGGAGAAAGGGTAAAAATGATGGTTTCTTCAGCAGTTTCTTACAGGAAATCAACAGAATTAATAGGAACAGTAATGAGGATTTTGGACAGAGGCATGAGGCCTACAAGGAGTCTTCAAGAGCCAACAATTTTTAGTGATAAAATTTGTTCCTTGGAGGCTCAAAAAGATTTAGCCGCCTTTTGGTATAACAAAATATTATAGGTCGCTAACATAGTCTACTACTTAAAATCGAAACACACAGCCTTCAAGTCAACAAAATATCTATAGTAATCTCCATCAATTTTGTTCCACCCAAAATACTTCTAAGATTGAAGTATTTATAAATAATGTATCACAAAATATCCTAGATGACTTCTAGGAATTGAATTAGGAAAATAAAATATCTTTACAACAAAAATAGGGACAACTACTTAACAAATCAGCAAGTTGTCCTATTTTATTGAAAATAAATATAACTGTTTTGATGACAAGAGGTTGCTAGCTACCTATGTGTCCTCCTTGATGGTTGTTAGATATTTTAAGGACTCTGACTTTCCTTCGTTGATACTCTTTCTCACTTATACTCTTTAAACTTTAGTCGAATTGCTTTTACTTCTATAAAATCTGTTTTTGACACGGAAATTTAGAAAACATATTTTTTCCTTTTTCATTTGTTTGTCTTTCCTTCTTCACAATAAGTAGAAAATGCTTGCCATTCCTCGTTTTTAGGAATTTGAATATTTTTTAGTTTCCTAAAATTCTCATCAGCTTCGGTATACTTAGCAAAGTTTGGCTTGATAGCAAATAAATGTTATATTTCATGTTGCAAGTAAAACAAATCTTCAAAGTTCTTCAATAAGACTTTCCTTATTGGAATGCCTTGCCCTTGTGGCTTATTTACCTATTATTTGGAAAATTCCCTGATATTTTTGTCATAATCATTTTGAGGCATTAGCTTGTCAATAAGAACCATGATATCAGGAAATCCTTTTTGCCTCAAATTTGTGAATTTAACCATGAATCTTGTTATAGCAGTATTCATAGTTTCACATTTCTCTTCAAGTTGTCTCATCAAATTTCTTTTTGTGGTAACTTTCCTAATTTCTAGGATATTTTTTGTCTTGTCATTGATCTTCAATTATTCTAATTCCTATCTATTCTTGTTGTTCAAGAAAGTGATAAGCTTTACAGCTTGTTCTAGTTTATTGGCCAATTCATGTTGTGTTTTCTGAATCTCAGCTTGTGCTGCTAGCAGTAATTCTCTTTGTTCAAAAATGACCTGAATTGATGGCCAAACATCATGAATGGCTTCAATTACATTGTTCCATAGGTAATTATTGATAAATGATACTTGTTCAGTAAAATCCAACTCACTTTGCAATTTCTTGAGCTGTTCACTTAATCTTATGGCTTTCTGTTCATGTGTCTTGGCATTTATCTGAGCCAATTTAGTAGAATTATCAAGATTCTCTATTGTTTTTTTCAATCTGTTTATTTCATTTGTCTTCAAAGACATCTCTTCCATTGCTTTTACTAATTGACTGCTTTCATCTGTAGGCTGCAATGTTGTTGTAGAAGATTCAATACCTAAAGTTGTGGAAGAAGTCACTGGCACTGTTGTGGCTAGTGGCTCTTTGGGTGCCAAATTTTCTCCTAAAGTTGAAGGTACTACTGTGGTGATAACTCGAATGACTGTGGGAATCTCTGGTTCTTTCACTGTCTCTTTTTCTTGGACAAGCTTGTCCATTTGTATTTCCATTTCTTTAATCTGCGTTGTTAACTGAAGAATTAAACTCATCATTTCATCTTTTTCACTCTATTCTTGGAGGACTTCTTTTTTCTGAGGATGCTCACTTTGAGGAAGTTTGAGTTGTTTCCTCAAGGCTACTATATCTTCATTTTTCTTTTTAATCAATAACTCAGCTACTTTGGTATTAGCAGGATCATATCCTACCTGTAACACTTTTATCCTTATATATTTGGCATACAATGAGGCTTTATCCATCTTCATTTGATCTTGCATGTTGAAGATAGTATTTTGGAGCTTGTGAGCACTCATAGATTTTGTTGCCACAATATAATATAACATCTCTAAGCTCTGCCTGTGGAACTCTATCTAATCCAATTCATGGATGGTCTATGTATCTACTTCAAGATCAACTTTCCTATAGTTTGACACTATCTTTGGCACTGCTACTTTAGGATGTAATACTGACATAATCAATTTTTTACTTGAGTAATCAAAGGTTGATAAGAAACTATTTTGATTACCTGGCTTTTGCTCTAAGAACTGAGAATAAATTTTAGTCTTGATTTCCTCATTCTTAAGCTTGGTTTGCTTGTATTTCTCTTTAATATCCAAATCCTTTTCCTTAGTTGCATGTGAGGAATATGCTTCCATACTTTGTTGCATGTTCATTAACTGTTTCTCTTTATTGCTTTCTTCATTCTTATTGGGCTCATTGATAATCACAGTAGCCACATTAGTAACTTCAAAATCTGTAATGGTGTTCAAAGGCTCTATTTATTCCACATCTATTGTCACTTTTTCTTTATCTCCTGAATATAATTTGGGCCATTTGTTATAAATGATCTTGAATTTTTTTTATGTTGTAGTTTCTGAAGTATAAGCTCCCTCTTATCTAATTCTTTTAGTGGATGTCTCTTGTTGTTTGGAAATTTCCAAAGTTTGACTAGTATTCCTTTGGTTCACTGCCTCTGTTAAAGTTTTTTCAACCCGCTCAATTTTATTGGAAATTTTTTGTATTTTTGGCTTTGATTCATGGATAAAGGGTGTCAACTTACATTTTACCCTTAGTTTACTCAAGATCCCTTGTGAATCATATTTCCATGGGAAAATTTCTTCAAATTTAAATTCCAACAATTGCTTGGTTACTTCTTTCTCTGCATCTCTGTGGTTGCATATAAATGGCCCTATCTGATTCTTCAACCTGAATTGGGTCTTCTTCTTGGCTGCAATGAAGTTAATAGAGTCAAAATTAAAGATCTGCTTGGTGTATTCCAAGAAAAAGATCCTCATTGGGGGATATTTAGGCAACTTTTAAGGTAACCGGTTTTCCCCAAAGACTCTAATTTCAGTGTATTTCTCATACAAGTACTAGTAACCAACTTTTCCTTTCTCTGATAGTTGCAGTATCTTTTTCATCTCTTCACTTATTCTAGGTTGCTCTATTTTGTTCAACATGGTAATCACTGGAAGTACAAAAAAATCTGAAAACTTTGATAACCGAATTATGTGCATTCTTTTCTAAGTATGGATGTCCAAGATGACAGAAAAAAGGATTCTCTTCACTATCAATTTTTTGAAGGGAAATTGGAAACTTATCTGATTGAAAAAATAGGAACATGCGGAAAAGATAGGAGGTATATTTGAATACTCCTTCAAGCTACAAATGATTCAATTGATAGTGAATACTATCAGCAATGAAACCAACATATTCAAAGATAACTGAGGGTGGTTGACCTAGAGAAAAGGTGGATAAAAATCCCAAGATAGACTCGTCAATGTGCTCATCAGTGAAATACCCAAGAATGAAGGAAAGCATAGAGATTATATGTCTTGATCCTTCTAAGAATTTTTCAGTAAAATATGGAGGATTTGTCTTTGGAATTTATACATGGGAAGGCATAAATTTCTAAAAGATCATAAATATTTTAGGAAAGTCTAGTCCAAGATACAACTGGGTTAAGGCATCAATAGACAAAGGGATTTCTTGGGGGTTTGGATGGAGCTGCAACATTTGGTTTATTGACTCTGCAGTGATGGTAAATAGGACCTCTTTATTGGCATTCACAATAGATATTTGTTCTGGAACATAGTATTGCTGACACAATATGATAATTTCTTGACAAGGGCGAGTTAATGGAACCACATACTTTGGTAAATGGGAATCCCAAAGATAGATTTCATCTTCTTTAGCTAGAAATTTTTCAAAACACCAGTTATGGATATCTATCAAGTTAAATTCCACAATAGGATCAACTATATTGTAATCAGTATCAGCCAAGGGAATATGTTCAATATCAGCAACTGGGGGTTGTAATGGATTAAACACAATTGCAGTTGTTATCCCCCTAATTTTCTCTTTTTTTACCATTTTCCCCTTCCTAAATCATAACCATTTACCTCTGCTTCACCCTTTTATGAACCGTCATCTTGCACCAATCCAAGCACAGTGACACATTTCGTATAAACCTTTATTCTTCATGTTTTAATTCAATTTATCATTAATTAAATATTTACATGATTTCTTACTTTTAAATCACTTTTGTAACTTATCGATGTCTTCAAAGGTTATTTGATGGTTAGAGTGCTTACCGTGACTTTTGATCTTAGTGCAGGATCGGATCTTGCACCATTGCCAGCACAGCAGATCTTCGCGGAAGATCTGAACCTCCTCAATCACCGCCTCGTCTTGAGCCACTTCATCCACGACAACAAATGATTCAAAGGCAGCCGAGACCAATTCGTAGAGAGAAAGCTGGTTAGCTATGGCCAATTTTGCAAAACCGTCTTATTTTGAAGGCCGAAACTAAATTTTGCATTTTGTTATGAATCATTTGAATGATCTGTATTGGCCTTCAGCCAACAAATCTATATAATGTAAAGTGTAAATAGGACCTGGAGGGAGTTCTGGGAGCAGTGTTTTTAGAGTGAAGTTGATAGGCGGTAACCGATTGTTTTGTTATCCCCCGAACCTGGGCTAGACATTGTATTAACACATGTATTTTCCTCAATGAATTAATAAAAAAGGTTCTTCTGCCTCATGTTTCAGAAACTATGTTTCTGCTTTTAAGCTGATAAATTGACTAGTTTACTGACAGCGTTTTAACTTAAAAGGGAAACGCGTTGGTTGGCTAGGGCCCAGCCAACCCAGCACGTTTACCCCAATTTCTTTTTCTTGTAATTTGTGTTCATATTATTAAAGTATGATTTAACTTTCAGTACATGTATTCTTGTCTGAGTGAAAATGGATCCGTTGTGTGAAGTAGTTACATTTTCTTTCCCTGCAATTTACTTTCCTGCACTTGTTTTCAGATTGTCTTTCATCCGCCTGGTACAAGCAGGAGAAACAAACCTGCACCAGTGCACGTTCGTGTGATATTTCCTTTTCCTGCAATTCTGTTTAATTGGTTTTTCTTACTGGTCCAAGTAGGAGAAATGAACCTGCACCAGTGCACGTTGGTGTGATGCAGCAAGTTTTATTAATCTACTTTCTGTAATTTTCTTTCTTTCTTTAAATGTTTATGACAAGATAAATGATTTTTTATTTATTTCTGCATTTTATTAAGATCAGAAACATTCACTTTTATCTGTGGAAATTGATTCGATAGAAAAATAGCACTTGAAATAATTGAACACCTGTTTTAAGTATTAAAAGCTAAGTGCAGGAATCTCTGATCTGGTGCAAGAACCAGTTTCTTGCCACAAGATATGAGTGCTCTGAACCTTGAAAATTTTGAGCCCTTGCATGAAGTAAAAATCCTTCAGTAAAGACACTATTTATACCTTCTACATAAATCTTTGATACTGTAATAGTGCAAGCACTAGTGTAGGACAGATTAAATGCAAGTAGGAAATCTCTAAGGAAGCAGGTTTAAGGGCCCATCTAACGAGACTGCTAAAATGTCTCTACTAAGGGAAAGCACACACTCAGTAGATTAAACAACCATTAGTGGGAGTGATTGTATTTTATCTTTAATTCTCTCTTGCAAATGCATATTTCCTTGTTCCAGTCTTAGATTATTTATGATGGTTCAAGTTGCCTTCTTCTCTTTTGATTTGATTCTGCAATATTTCCTTTAAAGAAATTAGGGATTTACATTAGGAAGATTCATACCATCTCTGGCATTTCCTGTGCTTCGTCTCTAAGTTTACGAATCCCCGCATTGACAAATTAAGTGTATAGGAGTTTTCTTAAAGTGTAATTCCTGCACCCAACATTTTTGCGTCGTTTCCAAGGAGGTGATTTGATTTGGTAAGAATTTTCTGATTATACAATAGAGGTAATTTTTCTTTATTTCTAGAGTGTTGTTTTTTTGAACGAATTTTACTGGTGTTAATTGATTTCTGATAGCATTTTTTCAGAATTTGTTTGTTATTTCTCTTTTTTTCTTTCCTTTTGAAATGAATGCCATGGAAAGGTAAGGGTTCGAAGCCCACTAAGGGCCAAAATAATTCTGAAAACAATTTTCATATTGTGTCTCCTTCTGTAAGCAGGAAGCCCAATCTAGTTCAAACCCATCACACAAGAACAATCCACCTGGATTCTGGTGATAACAGCTCAGGTGTGGATCAGCCTGTGGAGAGGGGTACAAGTAAAAGGGGAATAATGGTGGACCAAGAAGATAATTTGGAAGGGACTGGTGACAACCAGGTAAGTGAAGAACAATCCACTTTTCTGTTTCCAATTGTGGATCCTGATACTGTGTCACAAATGAAGAATATTCCACCATCAGCTCTCCCTCATTTCCATGGTAAAGCTCATGAAGATCCTGACTCTTTTCTATTTGAGTTTGATATTCTATGTAGAATTTATGATTATGCAACTGAGGCTAAAAAGTTAAGATTATTTCATGTTACCCTCAAGGACTCAGCTCTCCGCTGGTTTATGGGGTTAGGAGGAAATATGATAACCTCTTGGGATTAGATGAAGAGAGTGTGTTTGTCTAAATATCAAGAATATTGCAAAACTCGAGACATGTAAGATGAAATTTTTACAATCATACAAGATGATGATAAAATGCTTGAAGATTATTTGGAAATATTTCTACATATTTTACAAAGGTCAAAACTTAAGCTTGATCCCAACACTATTAGAACCTTGTTCTTAAGAGGACTTACTGATAATGCTAGAAATAATTTGAATCTGTTAGGACAAGGTGATGTTTCTCAGCAAAATTTTTATCAAATTTGTGAATTATGCAGGAAATTTTCAAGAAACCAGTACAGATCTGGTAGAGGAACTCGAAATAGAAATAGAAAAACTGAATCTACTGATACTATGATTATTGGACTAGAAAATAAAATGGAAAACATGAAAATTGATATAATGAACATTGTTACCGAACAGTTAGACTCCTTAAAATTTTAGCAGAAACTCATGAAGGAACAAGAGTCATTATGTATTTTCTGTCCTAAATGTAGAGACAAGCATCCTCCAAAAGAGTGTCCTCTTAATTTGAAAGAAACTAGTAAGTGTGCTATTTGTGCAGAAGACCATATCATAGAAAAATGTCCCTCTATACTAGGACTTAAAGCTGTATTTACAGGGGAACAGCCTGAAGCTGGATACTTGAATGCTATGGGAGCAAGAAGGAATTGGCCTCAGGTAGGTATAGGCATGGCTTTTGAATTTTCTCCACACTATTTTGGTTATAATTCACATGCATATTCTTATCCTAACTCCCAACAGCAATGGCAGTATGGGAATCAATATCAGCATGGGCAACCTTCTCGACCATGGAAACAAGGTTGGAGAGGGACAACACATTCTCCATATTCCTACCAGCCACCTATGTAGTCATATCCATCTACACATGCACCTTATTAAATGCCTCAACTTCCAAGTCAGTCCACTCCACCATTGCCTTTACCTCCATCCTTTGGACCTCCTCAGTTTCCTTCTCAACCTATGCCCAATCCTAATAATAATAAAGCAGTGAAAATGATCTATGTAACAAACCCATCTTTATCATTCGAATACCAATCTATTCCAGTTGGGGTTCATGATATTCAATTAATATCGGGAAGGATTGTAACATCAGAAAATCAGAAGAAACCTATGGTGATCGTTGAAGAGAAAGGAGAAGAGGAAACTCTTAACCATTCTCCGAAAGCTATCACTAAGAAACCCTCACCCTCTAAATCCTTTCCATCTTCTTCCAACCAGCCTCCCTTCCCAGAGAGGCTAGTAATGGAAAGGAGTGAGCCTATTTCTCAGACTAGTTTGGCATCTGAGATTCAGAATTTTTTCATTAAGATACCTATGCTTCAAGCCATCAAAGAGATCCTCATTTGTACTAAGATTATTAAGGAACTCTATCTCAATAAACTCGAGAGAAAGAGATTGGAACCCCGAACCATTCAATTTTTTGGTAGGGCAGCAGAGTTGATGACGGGATGTGTGTCTGTGGAAAAATATACTGATCCCAGAAACCCTGTTGTCTCAGTTCAGATAGGTAATGTCCTTGTCTGTAATGTTCTTATACACTTGGGGGCAACCATTAATGTCATGACTAAGAAAACCATGGATCAATTTCAGTTATATCATCTTCAATTTCGGTTATATCATCTTTGCCCTACTCCCACTGTGCTTGAATTAGCAGATAGAGCTAAAATTAATCTAGAAGGAGTATTGGACGATGTGATCATCTCATTATATTCTTGGGAATATCCTACTGATTTCATTGTGCTTAAGCCAAAGAAACCATTAGGAGGACATCCCTTGATCTTGGGTCGACCATGGCTTGCTATGGCTGATGCGTATATTGGATTTCATTCCGGTGATATGTATATTTCACATGGAGATTCTAGGAAGAAAGTTACCTTATACCCCCCTGCCAGATCCATTTAGGACCTTCGAGATACTTTATAGTTGGATCAAAGCAGTGATGAGGAGACTCAGTATATTTCCCTTATCCATAATTATATTGGGTCTTCACAAGAGGATGAGATTCAATATTTTCTGAATAATCTAGACACTATGCCTAATTGTGAGCCTTTGAGCTAAATTTTCAGCCTAGATTTTCAAGAAAATCATGATTCTAATTCTTCTTTACCACTGCATTTGACCACTCCCTTGAGTACTCCTGAGCCTGATACCACTCTTTTTGAGATTAACCCTTGTAAATCCTTTCATATCAGTTTAGATTTGGACTCATCTCAGCAAGAGCATCTTGTGAATTTGTTGCAAAACCATCTTAGTGCCTTTTCTTGGGGCTATGAAGATATGAAGGGTATCCCTCCTGAAACTTGTACACATCATATCTATATTCAGGAAGGAACCCGACCTGTTCAACAACCCCAAAGGCGAATGAATCCAACTCTAAGAGATATTGTGAAGGAAGAAGTACAGAAACTCTTAGATGCTGCTTTTATCTATCCTATTTCCAACAATCAGTGGGTCTCTCCATTAGTACTGGTACCTAAGAAAGAAGGAACATGGCATATTTGTATTGATTATCAAGAATTTAATAATGCCACTCTTAAATATTACTTCCCTCTCCTTTTCATTGACCAGGTGCTTGATACCCTTGTAGGAAAGAAATATTTCTCCTTTTTGGATGGCTTCAGTGGTTATAACCAGACACAAATTGCACCTGAAGACCAGGATAAAACTACTTTTACATGTCCATGGGGAACATTTTCTTATAAATTTCTTCCCTTTGGTTTATGTAATTCCCTGGCTACCTTTCAAAGGGCAGTCCTGGCCATTTTTGCTGATCTAGAATTCATAGAAATTTATATGGATGACTTTTCTATGTTTGGTGATTCTTTTCAGGAAGCTCTCAAAAATCTAGAGAAATTACTTCTTCGTTGTCAGGAATCCCACCTCGCTTTGAGTGACAAGAAATGTATATTAATGTGCAAAGCTGGAGTGGTACTTGGCCATTTGATTTCTGATAAAGGTATCCAGGTTGATCTAGCAAAGATTGAAATCATTCTGCATCTTCCTGCACCCAAAACTCAAAGAGAAGTAAGAGGTTTTTTAGGACATGTTGGTTACTATAGAAGATTCATTGAAAATTTTTCGAAGACAGCTTCTCATCTTTTTCGACTTCTAGCTAAGGATAGTGAATTTTCTTGGTCCACGGCTTGCCAACAGTCTTTTGAAACATTAAAGGAAAAGTTGGTGCAGGCACCAGTTTTGCGAGGTCCTAACTGGTCCCTACCTTTTCACATTTCCTCTGATGCTTCAGATTTGGATATTGGTGCAGCTTTAGGACAAGAGGAAAATAGGCAATCCTATGCTATTTATTATATTAGTAAGAATTTATCTTCTGCTGAATTGAATTATAAAGTTACAAAGAAAGAGTTTTTAGCTGTGATTTTTGAAATTAATAAGTTCAGGAACTATATTACATGATATGAAGTATTTGTACATACTGATCATTCCGCGATTAAATATTTGATGAACAAACCATTGACAAGCGGTAGAGTGACTTGGTGGTTGCTATTGTTGCAGGATTTTAATGTTACTATTGTTGATAGACTAGGGAAATCTAATGTTGTAGCGGATTTTATTTCTAGATTAGATAATCCTGGTGAAGTAACTCCTGTTAATGATGATTTTCCATATGAACTTATTTTTGCTATGTCAACAGATTCTCTGTGGTTTGCTGACATTGCTAACTATTTGGTCACTGGAAAAACACCACCTCACTTGTCCGCTCGTGAAAAGCAGAATATTATTCAAAAAAGTGTTGCATATTCCTGGATTCAAGGAGATCTCTTTTACACTGGTCCAGATATGATTATTCGTAGAGGTGTAAGAGAGGAGGAAGTGTTTGAAATATTGAAATCTTCTCATGATGAACCTTGTGGAGGCCACTTCATTGATAAGAGGACTGCATATAAAGTATTATGTGCTGGTTACTTTTGTCCTTCCTTGTTTAAGGATGCCAAACAGTATGTCAGGGGATGTGATAACTGTCAACGAATGGGCCAGCCTAATCAAACCAATGAAATGCCTTTATGCCCCCAAGTTATGATTGAGCCATTTGAAAAATGGGCTATTGATTTTATAGGGCCAATCAATCCAATATATTTAAGTAAAAAGCATATTTTGGCTTATACAGATTTCGTTACAAAATGGGTAGAAGCTAAAGCTGTTTCTTTTGCTATAGAAAAAGTTGTTGTTGATTTTCATTTTTCTGAAATATTTACTAGATTTGGTGCGCCTGGAGAAATTGTTTCTGAAAATGGTCTGCAGTTTATTTCTAATTTGGTATAGGGTGTTATGGAGCAATACAAGATCCGGTACAGGAAATCTACGTCGTATCACCCGCAAGCAAATGGCCAGGTGGAATCTACAAACAAAGTGATCGATTCCATTCTTACAAAGACAGTCAATATGCATCGGAAAGATTGGGCTGAAAGATTACCAGAAGCTTTGTAGGCATACAGAACCACTTGGAGAAATAGAATGGGACATACACCATATGAGCTAGTATATGGAAAATAGGTTCTGTTACAAATTGAGTTCCAGATCAAAACTTTCAGAACTGCAGTTCAGTTAGGACTGGATCTCTCTGAGGCACAACAACAACGTCTTCTCAAATTAAATGAGTTAGATGAATTTCATAGAGATTATGTTCAGCAGAACATCCTAATTCAGCAACAACAAAAAATGTGGCATGACAAGACTATTCAGAAAAAGTCGTTCCAACCAGGGGATTGAGTACTCCTTTATGACCCTAGATTTAAAAATTTTAGAGGGAAGTTCCATACACATTGGATGGGACCTTATTAAGTGATCCGAGTATTTGAGAATGGAGCAGTAGAAGTCAAAACTATTGATGGACAAAATTTAGTATTCTTGTTAAATGGACATAGATTAAAGAAGTATTTTTAGCCACTTGCCAAGAAATATTTTATACAGCAAGTCCAACAGCAATTTGGGACGGTAGTGGTAAATGGTAATACCAAATTTTTGAAAACATGAATTCTTCTTCTTCTCAAAAAAAAAAAATTAATAATAATAATAAAATAAGTAAGAAAAAATATTTTCCTGTAATTGTGGAATTCAGTTCACTGACATGATTGCAGAAGGGTCAACCTGAAAACCAGCTTGCTAGTGTGAAGATCAAAAATTTCTAATAAAAAGAGAATGTTGCCTGATATTTATATATGCGAGCAACCACTGAGTAAAAGCAGGTTCAGCAGACCTTTGTACATTGGGGTAATTAGCATGGATATTTTTATTCAAGTAACACTTAATTCTCGTTGCAATTATTTTTCTTGCACCAGTGCAGGCAGACCTTCCAGAAAATTTTCTGCCTTTCTTCATATCCCATTTCATAGTATTCCCTCAGTTTTCTTATTTAAATCCAAGAATGATTAACCTTCCCACATTCTTCTGATTTACCCTACCCATTTCATAAAAATCCCACTTTACCCTTGAATTTTTTTTCCCTATCCCACTTCTGTGTATCCCCTCTTGGTACTATTCCTGGAATCCCTGTAACAAAATTCCTTCCCATTCTGAAATTTTCCCCTTTCCCACTTCTTTTTTCCCTCATGAATTCATTGCAGGATCTCATACACAAAGAGCAAAAAGATTCTCTGAAGAATCAAGAAAGGGCGAAGCAAATTTCCTGTATCAGTTGAGGAAGCCATGTTAGAAGTCCAGCCTATATTTTACTTAAATTCTATGTTCTTTTTTCAGACAATATGCTTGCACTAGTGCAAGCATATCGTCCTATATAATAATATAAGCATAATGGTACTAGAAGAATAGTATAGTAAGCGGTGTAAACAGATTAGTGCAAGCATGCACCTTGACAGAAGCAAAGTACAATTTCTTTTCATGAGCATATGTCATAGGAAGTGTTCATCATAAAAGTTTACAAGAAGCCTTTTCACTTATTTAGGGAGTAATTTTCTATCATATTAACTAGGAGAAAATTATTTAAAGTACAAAGTATTTTTAGTTAAGAATCATGATAATTTTTTAATAAATTCTAAAGTTTTTTGAATTATGAAGGAATGCAGAAATGTTTAACCATTGCTTGGATATAATTACCCTTTCCTCCATGATCCTAAACGTCCTTCACTTATAATGATTACCTAACTTAGTCGTTAAAACGTCATCGTAAGTACCAATCTCGCACGATTCTAAACATGTTGTGCTTCTATGACTATTTTGGTTGGATGGATTGGTGATAAGACAGAAGGGATGGTGGACGGTTGGATCCCTATCTATAAAGAGCCAAATTTTCCAGTATTGCATGCAATTTTTGGACTGTTCATAACTGTTAAGTAGAGATGCCGACTGTTCTATGTTAACCTTCGTCCCTTAGTGAGGTAGATCAGACCGGTGAGTTTTGCAATAGTCTTGCACTATTGCGAGACTTAGGCTTTCTTCAATTTCTGCATAAATTTGACGAGCATAGCAGTGAAGTGGCCCTACTATTTGAAAGGAGTTTTAAAAACGATCGTGTCAAGATTGGGCCCCTGAAATTTATAGTCACGGAAAAATTGATAGCAGTAGAAACGGGCTTGCAAAACACTGGTTTGCAGTACTTTAAAAATCAGAAGTTCGATAGGAAGTGTTGGTAGCGTTTTTTCGTTGATAAGGACATGAAGGTAGACTGGAAGAAAGGAGTTTTGTGCAACGCCCTGCTGGGAAAGTGGAAATACCTCCTTTTCATCCTCCAGAAATTCGTGACTTGTGAGAGAAGGTACTCCCTCACCTTTGTGTATCATTTCAGAATGCTGCAACACTTCGAACTTGGCCGACACGTCCAGTGGAGAATGGATTTCACTTATTTTTTGCTTAAGAGTTTAGAAAAGATGGCCAAGAGTGTGCAGGGCACACAGGCGAACTAGGCCGATAAGAAATTATACCACCATGGCCTGACCAAAATCTTGGTCTAGAAACAATTGGAAATTAAGGGCATGACCTGGAAGGAGTTGTTGAAGCAGCTAGATAAAAAGCCCTCTACAGGAAAGAAGACAACTGCTGAAAAGAAAACAGATACCCCTGCCAGCACAAGCAAGGGTCCAAGTGTAAAGCGAAGTCCTTCCTGCGCCAGTGCAAAAAGGAAACGACCCGGGAAATCAACAGAAGAAAAGGGCCC
Source organism: Pinus albicaulis (assembly GCA_034641835.2). Lineage (NCBI taxonomy): Eukaryota > Viridiplantae > Streptophyta > Pinopsida > Pinales > Pinaceae > Pinus > Pinus albicaulis. The sequence goes on from MU968363.1 coordinate 17,840,408, forward strand.
ATCTCCAAAGAAACAGAATACAATGGGTACACCTATTAAAGAAACTCCTCGGTCGTGACCAATGCATGAATAGACCCCCAAAGAAGATGATTTATTGTCAGTCCTTGCGGACACAAAAAAATATGTGGAAATTGAAGATGACACTCTATTGGCCTATTTTATTAAGGCCCGGAAAAAGAATGAAGAACCTGGTGCAGAACCACAGTCCCCACAGAACGTTGAATCCCCACCTGCACGAGTGCAAGAAGAACAAGAACCAGAAGATCAAAAATACAAAGAAGAACTGAAATAAGTAGAAGAAGAAGAAGAACCAGAAGAAGAAGAAGAAGAAGAAGAACCAGAAGAGCAAGAAGAATAAGAAGAACCAGAAGAAGTAGAAGAAGAAGAAGAACTAGAAGAGGAAGAAGTGTTTACTGAAATCCCGAGGGATACTGAGGTCCCTGAAGAAAATACAGCCCCTGTTGAGATAGAAAAGGAAGAAGACTCAATAGCTCCTATTGCTCGGATAGTCGAGCTATAGCTTCAAGTGCATAACTTAGAACAGCTCGTAGCTAAAGTGCAGGAAGAAAAAGAACAGAATAAAGAAGAATTCAGGGTGAAGATCCAAAAGAAAAAATGAGAAGTTAGGGTATGGAATTACCGTTCTTTGCAATGTTTTAGACGACTTAAAAAGGTGACGAAGAAATTGAAGAACAGCAAAAAGACGAAGTCTGAAACATTGCAGACTAATGATAGTACACCAGAGCAGGAGTGAGTTGGAACACTCAAAGTTTTGAAGGTGTTTTGCGTAGGTAAAGAGTTGTGTGAGGACACACAACAGCTTAGGGATGGGAGGATTTTAGCCCCCTAATTTGTTCTTTTTTTACCATTTCCCCCTTCCTAAATCATAACCATTTACCTCTATTTCACCCTTTTATGCACCCTCATCTTGCACCAGTCCAAGCACGGTGACACATTTCGTATAAACCTTTATTATTCATGTTTTAATTCAATTTATCATTAATTAAATATTTATTAAATGATTTCTTACTTTTAAATCACATTTGTAACTTATCGATATCTCCAAAGGTTATTTGATGGTTAGAGTGCTTACCGTGAGCACTGATCTTAGTGGAGGATCGGATCTTGCACCATTGCCATCACAACAGATCTTCACGAAAGATCCAAACCTCCTCAATCACCACCTCGTCTTGAGCCACTTTAGCCATGACAGAGAATGATTCAAAGGCATCCAAGACCAATCCGTGAAGGGCGAAAGCTGGTTAGATATGGCCAGTTTTGCAAAACCATCTTATTTTTAAGGCCGAAACTAAATTCTGCATTTTTTTATGAATCAGTTGAATGATCTGTTTTGGCCTTCGGCCAACAGATCTATATAATGTAAAGTGTAAATAGGACCTGGAGGGAGTTCTGGGAGTAGAGTTTTTAGAGCGAATTTGATAGGTGGTAACTGGTTGTTTTGCTATCGCACGTGTTGTCGACAAATGTTGTCTACCCTAGAGACAGTCTAGAGCTTCCATAGACCAGTGCCTAGGACATCTTAGCATAGCAGGAGGCATATAATAAAGCTGGGTTGTCAATCCAAAAGCTCTCCTACTATTTCTTGTTAAACAAGGAAATTGATTTTAAATGGGACCAGCAATCACAGAAACTGTCACAGGGAAAGTAATGTTGCAGAGGCACAATGCAAAGCTCAAATATTAAATTATCAGACAGCTAAGAGAAAATTTACTGCAAAGAGGGCCGATTCAAAAGATACGTCACAGAAATCAAATATCAGAAAGATGTAGGAAAAGAAACACAAGAGGATATTAGTTAACTTTGGTCTGATACCCAGATACACAACAGAACCACATATGGGCTTATCATTCTAAGAATCCATACATGACAATGGCGTTTTAAAAGCACCCTCCCAAAGCAACCAATATAGTGGAAAAGTGGATGAAATGAATATGAAACAGTATATCATGCCTGAGCCTATTTAAAGCGCTTGACTGATCCAAATATGGGCATCAACTAGGATGAATCCTTATCTACAATCAGTGAGCCACTCGCATTCCAGTAACATGATACAAGAAGATGTATGAAATGGAATATTGTATTAAACACATAAGGAAAAGTACATATTGTGAAATACCAAAGACCATAATCCTCATTACAGATAGAACTCCTCCTCACTGAGACCCCATGGGCTCTGAGCCTCGATACCAAAAGCTTTACAAAATGTATACAAGAATGCCTTTCACAGCACAATTTTCTGATAAAAGTCTGGAACCCTTACAATGTTTTTCTTCTCCCCTTTTATAGAGGAAAGGAGAGAGATGACTCATAAAATAAGTAGGTGAAGCCATTAACTGTTTCATTGAGACAAAATGATGAGAAAATGCCCGCCCAAAATGTTTGACGGCGCAAGAAAGCTGTATGTACTCTGTGGTTGCTCTATAACATAAATGCAGTAGGTGCAAATCTCTTCAGGAGTAAGATGTGAAGAATAAAATATATAACCTTCTGTAATCTTCTGAGATAAATATTTGTTGAAGTAAAATCGGGAGGATAATATTTTTATGCATTCATACTCCTTACCGAGGCATTAATATCTTCACCTGTAGAAATCTGCTCTTTGAATTCTTCTGAGGGATTTGACAGATTTTTATTTAATGAAAGTCATATCCTGACAACTACCCAGGAATTTTCTTCATAAATTCTGCATCTGGAAGTTGATCTTCTGATGCATCTTCGATTTCTATAATGGAGGGGATAATTAAAGGCGATTTTCCTCCTTTCACACCCTGCACAATACACAAAACTTGTTAAGAAAACCGGTGTACGGGAGAGTGAATGTAGTGGATATGGCGGGGGTGATAGAGTGACGTAGTGGAATGGTGGGAGCATGAAGGGTGGCGGTGATAAATAACGTGGGGTCACAATGAACGGACAGTGCGAAAGCTTATAACGTAAACACTAAACTATGGCGCTTAATGTGATATATGAAAGATGGAGGAAGATGCGACAAACACATGGGACGATGATGGGGATATACGAAATACAGGTGGGAGTACGGCGTGGAATAAGACCCGGTCAACCAACAGGTTCTACAAATGATCTAAGCCACACGATCACGGGACAAGATAAACGGTCCAAAAATGCGTTGGGGAGAGATGGAGTGGCGGGCCCGGGGCGCCGTATGCCTAGATTAATATCCGTGCAACTTTGAAAAGCGACCACCGTTAGATGAAGGCTCCCAGATCGAACGGCGATGCTGAATTCCGCTATGTGTCTTCTAGTCGAACCTTAACACACGAAATGGAGCGGTTTTAAAATCGTACACTGGGACACTTGGCAAGCAGCGTATGGAATCGCTGCGTTTCGCGGAAAACCACCAGCCTTCGAAAGGCGGTGCGGAATTTACAGGCCGGTTTTGGCAATGTGCGCGGGGTCTACCATGGAGGGAATATTGTGAACCGTCGATTTACGATCGGATCGGACGGCGGAGAATGCACCCGATGATCTTACGCGGAAAGTGCCCTTTTGGTCTAGCATGAGGTCCAGCGCCTTGGTCACATTGGACAGTAAAATAAAGGGGGCCATGACTGAAAGAGGCCGGGGATTTTGTGACTTTGAACATGCAATTTGCGGAATTTTCTGCTCATTTTAGGGAGCGGGGAGGCCACAATAAGCAAAAACAGACTTCTCAAGCCACCATGGAGAATTTGAAAGGTTCAGGAGGGACGGGGAGCCAGAAATTTAAATGAACGGGCTAACTTGTACAACATCGGCTCCATCTGGGGACGGCATGTTCCTCCGTGGACATATCGAGAACCTGCAGACCTTTTGATCATCTTTCTGTGTAGACTATATTCTTCAGCCCCTCTTACTTTTCTCCTTATGAATCATCAACACGCTCACCCTGCTTAAACAAAATTGCAGCAAAAACTAATATACAGTATGGTACAATTAGGCTTGCTCTACCTGAATCAGAACTGGAAATAGGGCTTTAGGAATTGGCCGTTTACAGGGGCATTCAGTATGTTGCCCTGTAAATTCTCCAATATAAATGTGTTTTTACCTCCCTGTTCCACAATTTTAAATGGACCAAACCAGAGGGGGTCGAATTTTCCGTGCTTTCTCTTTTCAGCCCTCTGAATGTCCCATCTGAGAACCAGATCACCATCCTGAAATTTTCTGTCTTTTTCATGCTGATCAAATATGTTCTTCATTTTTTCGTGATACCCAGCTAATCTCTGGTTCACCTGATCACGTGTTTCCTCTAATTCCACCAATTGATTGATTCTTCTGACCATGCCATCTGGTTCTTCCTAACTTTATTGCATGAAACGTGCTACTGGTAAGGCTAGCTGCACAAGAAGCACTGCTGCTCATCCATACACCAACTCATAAGGGGATTTCCCAGTCGCTCGCTTACTAGTAATTCTATTTGCCCATAGGGAAAGCCTTAATTGGGAATCCCAATTCCTCTGATTTTCATTGATTGTTTTCTTAAGGGCCCTTACCAGAGTTTTGTTAGAAGATTCTGCCAGACCGTTCCCTTGAGGATAATAAGCTGTAGAGTGCTTCAAGGTGATATTATACTACTGGCAGAAATTTAAAAATTTTGCAGACTTGAAGGCCTATGCATTATCAGTCACTATTCTAGTAGGATAGCCAAACCTGGATATGATGTTTTCTTCCATGAATTTGATGATCACAGTGTCTGTAGCATTCCTTGCAGGTATGGATTCCACCCATTTTGTAAAGTAATTTGTGGCTATTAATATCCATTTATGTTGGCCACTTGATGAGGGATGTATTTCTCCAATAAAATCTATTCCCCATTGTTGAAATGGCTCATTCTGTTGAATCTTTGATTAAACTGAGAGGGGGGTGGGTGAATCAGTTTAATACATGCATTAGCCTTTTAAATTTTCACTAGAGTTATTTACAGCTTTAATATGTGAACAATCTTATTTGCAGCCAATATTAATTTATTGTGACACCATACTTAAGTTGAAAGCAGCAAGAAATAAAGCAGATTGAAATAATCACATCAACACATAAGAAGCACACATAGAGACAGCAGATGTAAGTGGAAACCCATAAAGGGAGAAAACCACATCTTATTATTGTTGTGATGCAAAGGATAGCTCCAACTCCCTCTCACCATTGTTTTCTGTAGGCACCAACCTACAAGAGGCTCTATCCTCAATTCTGCAAGCTACAACTTGCAAGGAAGCACCAACTCCCTTCTGGTTTCTGCAGGCACCAACCTACAGGAGGCTCCAACCTCAGTCAGCTACAACTGATAGCTATCAAGCCGCAACTTGATAGGGAAGCTCCAACTTCCTCAATTTAACAAACTGAATGTTTGTTGATTTACCTCAGATATCAGCTCTGTTCTGTAGCTTCTCTTTCTCGTCTCCTCTTTCTCTTTTTGGATCTTCTCGCTTTCACTGTATTCTCGCCTTCCTTTTCTTACTCTCACCTCTCCGCTCTAAAAAAAACTCTCTCCATATCAAGATGATATTATTTATAGATTTCCTCACATGATTGTTTGTATTCTGCTTGGAATTCGAAATGGAAAGTCATGTCTCTTTGCCTTCTGCCTTCTTACTCCTTTTATCAGCTTACTCAGAAATTATAACTGTAGGTGTCAATTTAACATTACAGTGGGAGTTTGTTTTCTCTCGGAGACTTGCCAATGCATCACAAACAATAAAAACAATTAAAACATTTACATTCGAATTACAATGTGAACTCCAGCTCACTCATTTTGTCTCTTGGTTTGCTGCGCATTTGTCTTTTCTCTAACTGTCTCTTTGTCCCTTTCTCTTCTTTGTATGCCTTTCTGTTTATGGCTGCTGCGTAACTCCTGAATTTATGAACTGCATTTTTATTTTATTTTTATACTAGCGCTTTATATATAAATGAATCTGCTGACTGTAATTCAATCCTTTACACGCAGCAAGTGTCTTGTTGATGTGGCGAGTTCCGCAGGCCGGAACATACATATATTACAATTGCATTACATTAATAATCGCCCTCCCGTTAAGCTGAGGCCCGTGGGTCTACAGACCATGCGGCATGTTTTAATACAACCGCAACCACTTTTTATATATATATATATATATATTTATATATAACAGCGCCTTCACAAATTTCCGTTTGCGATTAGAACTGGAACTCAAAACACTTTTTAATCATAGTTAATAAGCCCATCGGGTCCGGGCTTCAATCGCAACGTTTTACAAAGTCGTGCGATCAATCATAGAGTTCCGATTGCAATTGAGATTTCGGATGCGATTAGCAATTAACTGTGGTACATAACTCGATCGGGTCCGCCACTTCAATCGCAGCGTTTTACAAAGTCGTGCGATTGGAACTCGGATGCGATTAGCAATTAACTGTGGTGCATAACTCGATCGGGTCCGCCACTTCAATCGCAGCGTTTTACAAAGTCGTGCGATTGGAACTCGGATGCGATTAGAAATTAACTGTGGTGCATAACTCGATCGGGTCCGGCATTTCAATCGCAATCGCAACTTTCTGTTGCGATGTTCCGTTGCCCTTGCGATCTCCGATTGCGATTGGATGAGGGTCCCACTTTATATTACTTCCTTTCCATTGATCATAACACGCTCCACTTTAATATATATCAATGTATATGCCTTGGACCATTGGAACATATGTAATGCGCTCTATGTATACTCCTGCGTGGGTAGCGATTCCCGGAATGAGATTTGTTTTATGTATCCGCCTGGGGTTATGCGATTCCCAAAATTTTCTGTGTTATTTGCATTACATTGCTGCTGGAGTTAAGCGATTCCCGGAATAAGTTTTGTATATGTTTATATATATTCTTTGCCGCTGGAGTGAAGCGATTCCCGGAATTTTATAACGGCTCTGCTTCTGTCTCTGACTCTGTCTCTGCTACTCCTGTCGCTCTGCCTCTGCCTCTATTATATTCGTTTCCTCTGCCTTCATTTGCTTCTTTGCTGCCTCTTTGCTTCAGCGCTGCCTCCTTTGCCATCAATGACAACATTTCCAACACATTCACATGAACTGGAATCAAGGGCAGAGCTTCCGACTTCTGTTTCTCAGCAAATTTTTGACACTTATCACATGCTCTGACCCATGTAAAAACATCTCCAAATAATTTTGACCAATAGAAACCAGCCTTCAATATTTTATGGGCTGTGGCCCTCCAACTGTAATGGCCTCCACAAATTCCTTCATGAAATTCCATCATTATTCTTTCTACTTCATCATCTGTGAGGCACAAGAGTAGAATGCCTGAAGGATCTCTCCAGTATAATTGGCCATTAGCAACCGTGTACTTCTGTGACTTTAATCTCACAGCCCTGTATTTTGCTTTATCACAACTGGGAGGACAGCTGAGCGTCAAAAGATATTCAACTATTTCTTTGTACCATGGACTGGTGAGATATTTTATATGAACTTTCTGAGTAGCCATCTCAAGTCCTTATTGTTCCTCTTCTTTTTTAGGCTCTCCATTTGCTACCATGGACAAATTTATGCCTAGAGCTTGGTAATTTGATTCAGACAGAATCTTGGCTAGCCCCTGTCCCTTAATCAACTTAGTTGGATTTATGTCTAAATCATATTCCTGTATCTTTGCAATCCATCTCCCTCTTTTTCCTTCACTGTCTCCCTGAATGAGAATGTCTTTAACAGCAGCTGTGGGGACATATGCGGTAATAGGAGACTGCAAAACATACATTCTGAAGGCTTTGAGGGATTTTACCAGGGCATATGCCTGCTTCTCCAATATATTATATTTCATTTCTGCATCATGAAGCATTTGGCTGAAAAAGGCAATCGGCTGCTCATATCCATCTTCATTTTTCTACAACAAAACTCCAGCTACTGTATGGGGTGAGGCAAATGAAAAGATCATAAATGGTTTTGCATAATCAGGTCCAACCAGCACAGGAGCTTCAAAAAATGCCTGTTTTATTCTAGAGAATGCCTCTCTAGATTCATGAGACCATTTCACTTCATTGTTCTTTTTCAGCATGTCAGTTATGTGCCTGACTATTTCAGCATAGTTAGGTATGAATCTTCTCAGAAAATTTATTCGTCCTAAAAATACTTGCACTTATTTTTTATTCTTGGGGAGAGGAATATTATTTATAACCTCCACTCTTTTAGGGTCGATCCTTACCCCATCCTTAGTCACAATGTGCCCCAAAAGTTTGCCTTCCTCTAGTGCAAATAAAGAATTTTGTGGATTGAGAGAAAGACCATACCTCTTGCATTTTTCAAAATTTCTTCATAAATGTTCAATGTGCTCAGCATCATCTTTTGAAAACACTGTAATATCATCAAGATATACCACCAAAAATTTGTCCTGCTCACCCACAAAAGCAATGTCCATAGCCCTCTGAAAGGTAGCTCCTGCATTGATTAACCCAAAAGGCATCCTGGCATACATGAATGTTCCCCATGGTGTGGTGAAAGAAGTCTTCTTTTGATTTTCTGGGAGTACAGCTACCTGATTATAACCAGAAAAACCGTCCATCATGGACATTCTAGAGGCTCCCACCACTTTCTGCAGGATGTGGTCCATCTTAGGCAGTGGATAATTATCTTTTAAAGATGCTCTATTTAAATTCCTGAAATCCACACACAGCCTTATTTCTCCATTCTTCTTTCGAACCGGGACCAAATTAACAACCCATTCAGAGTACCTTAATGGCACAATTATTTTAGCCTTTAGCAGCTTCTTGATTTCTTTTTCAATGGAGGGAAGCAGCAGAGGATTTATCTGTCTGAGCTTCTGCTTATAAGGTTTTGCATCTTCCCTCAAAGGAATTATATGCTGCACTATACTAACATCAAAATTTTTCAGGTCTTCATAGGACCATGCAAATACATCTTTATATGATTGAAATAATTTCAGGTATTTTTCTTTATATTCCTCTGGGACCTTCTTGGACAATTTTACAATTTTAGGATCAGCTTCAGTACCCAGATCTAGATCTTCTACCTGATCTTCCTCTACTATTTTATTGCACTGCAAAGGGACATAATTCTTGTCAAATAATATTTCTAGAGGCACCAGCCCTCTAGGTATAACGTTTCCTTTCAACTGCAGCACTTTATTACCTGCCATTTTATCTTCCCATTTATTTTCTGAAGCATTCTCAGCTTCATTTCCTTCACAATCATCAATCTCCATATTGGAGAATCCTCCCATTGTCTCCAGGAATTTCTTCATTTGTTCGTCATCTTCAAATACCTGCCAGTGCTTAATATTATCTGGGATTGATGGTCTATAAATTACCTCAATTTCGTACCTCAAGAGGGGATTCTAAGGTGGACGAAATGTACTGGAAGCCACAGCAAGTGAGTCTACCATCCTATTCTGCTCCCGGGGCATGAACTGGATATTAAATGCCGAGAAGAAATTTTCCACCATGTCCCATATTTCATTTCTGTATGCTCTCAACCGTGGATGCTTAGTTTGACATTGATTTCTGACCTGTTTGACCACTAGCTCAGAGTCTCCCAGAGCTTTTAAACACTGTATGCCCATGCTCCTGGCTGTTTGCAATCCTAACAGCAGTGCCTCATATTCAGCTACATTATTAGTAGCTTCATATTCCAATTTAAAGGACAGTGGCACCCATTTCCCTGTAGGGGAGATTAATAATATTCCAGCCCCATTTCCTTCTCTTGAATTGGCCCCATCAAAATGTAGATTCCATACTCCTGCTTCATCGTTTTCTAGGGGCTGCTCAGTTTTGATTTGACAGAAGGAAGGTTCATGAGCAAAATTTTGATCTTCTTCAAACATGAAGCATGAAAAATCTCCTTCCTTGTTGTAGATTGGTGCGTTTTCTGAGCTTTCAGCCTTTGTAACCATCTTAACAAATCTGGTCTCTCTGTATAATCTCCTCTCCTCGCCACCAAAAACAGGGATAGTGGCATATGTTAAATCCATTTTGAGTGACCCCCCTATTTTTGTAACCCAGGACCTTGACAGCAGCATGCCAAAACGGGCTGGGATATCAGCCACCACAATGTCTATTACTACACTTTTTGCTGGAATTTGGGCCAGATTGACCACTAAATATTTAATCATCCCGAAGCATTTAACTCTTTTGGAATCAAATGAATATAGGTCTTTGTATGGACGTGTGATTTGTAGACCTTGTTTTTCCATGACCGACAAAGGCATAAGATTATGGGAAGCCCCAGAATCTAACATACAATTGTGTAACAGCAGGTCATGAATAACTAGAGACACATAAAAAGGAGGAGTAGAGGGGTCTATCTCCTCGACATGTGGGCCAAATACTACCATGGGTATTTCTTCCTGAAGGTTTAGACTGTCTGGAATTATTGGTGCTTCAGGAGGGAACATAAAAGAAGTAACTTGAGATTGGTATATAGGTTGTTTTAACAGTTCAGTCAAAGGGACTGGGATTTTGACTTTCTCAAGTTCTTTTTGCAAATTAAAAGCAGGAGGAGGTTTTTCTATTACAATTTCTTTTGACTCTTTATTTTCAGCTGAAGGTTTAACTTCTTTTGATACAGACTCAGCATTAGGAAGGAGGGGTTACTATTTTTGAAGAAGAAGGGACTTGATCAACAGACTGCAAAGGTTTGTTCAGGGGACTCTTACCTTTATCTGTGGCTTTTTGCTTTGTTGACTCCTTCTGAATAGGTGCTTCCTTTTGGGGAGGCTCTTCTTCTTGGTCTTGAGTCCAGGTCCTCTTTCTATAGGATCTGAGATCATATCTCCTATTAAAATGTGCTTGCATGAAATTATTGAACGGTTTTGCAGTAGCGATCAATCTCTGCATCTTCTGTGTCTCTGATCTCTTCTTCTTCTTCTTGCAATGGGCATTCTATTTCATCATTATTTAAAAAGGCAAGATTTTCATCTTGCAGCTCATAGGCAGCGTCATCAGTGGAGTCATCTACTGGGCCTTCCAGGTACAATGGGGGTGGTACCTGATCTTGTTGCTCCTTAGTTTCTCTTGGCAATATTTGCAGAGGTGGCTTTCTATACTGAGGATTGTAACCTCTGTTTGGAGCATTATAGAAATTCTTGGGGGCTGTATTCTTGGCTTCCAGTTCTAGCTTGACCATCTTTATCATCTTGATTATTTCCGCCATTTTATCTGAATCTCTGTCCTGGTTGGAAGTAGATACCTCCTCTTTGCCTCTTCTTCTGGTATCCTGTTCAGCTTTTCCTTTTAATTTTCCAATGGACGCAAAATTTGCTTCCAAATCAATTGCATCTGACTGAGGATCATCTAGGGTGGCAGGCTTTCTTTCCCTGAGGGAGAAACCAAAATCTGAGTCAAAAGCTGCTATGAAAACAAATTTAGCAGCATTCTGATGAGGCTTCATATCTGCAGGGAGATTTAGATATAACTTATTAAATCTCCTAATAAACTCTGACACCCCTTCACTATGTTTCTTCTTGAGTGTATTGAACTCAGTAAGACACTGTCCATGATCTTTCTTTTCTCCCCATTTTCTGAGAAAAGTATTTTCCATATTATCCCATGTAGTTATGGAACGGTTTTCCAATGTCTTGAACCATTTTCTGGCTTCACCATCCAAAGATTGCACAAATAGTCTTAAGACTACGTCTAAATGTTCAACATTAAAATTTTCTGCAAAAGAGAAGAAGGTCTCAAGATGTTTCTGAGCATCAATTTCTTTTTCTCCAGTGAATCTGGGCAATACCTTCAAATAATCTTGTGGCATATCACTCAACACTTGAGGTAATGCCAGGGGAGCATATTTATTCAATAAAAAAGCTGGAACATTAGCCATTGGAGGAGGTGGAGGTTGTGCAACAATCTGGTGTACAAATGAAGGAAGAGGAGTAGGAGGAAGTGGGGTATGAATAACAATGGGGGTATACTGTACAGTAGCCTGAGGTGTAGATGGAAAAAATTCACGATTAACAGGGGCTACTTCTGTAACTTCTTTAACTTCTTCAGCCTCAGGGGTAGGACAAAAGTTCTCTTTGGTTCTAGCACTTCCCCTGGGTGGGCTATCTGAATAATATTCAAGATTTTCCTCAGTGGAGTCGGGATTTCCTACTGGAATTTTTTGAGAGGAGGAAGGTGGACAATCTTCTTCGAAAATTTCAGGGATTTCAGCACGGGCTAATTTCCTCTCCTTCCAACTTCTTCTATGTATAATCTTCTCTAGGTCAGATATAGAGGGTGTCTTCGATTTGAACGTATCTAACCTCAAATGTGGCTTTTGAGGAGCCAGGACTACCAATAGATTTATCAAATGAATAACAGTGGAGTCGCCAAGGTGAGAGATATGCAACTCTTCAACTCTCCGTGCTCACCTGATTAGAGAGTGAATATGATTTGTCGAGGCCCAGGGAAACTGATATTCTTAAATTCGTCCCCGGCAACGGCGCCAGAAAGATGTTGTCGACAAATGTTGTCTACCCTAGAGACAGTCTAGAGCTTCCATAGACCAGTGCCTAGGACATCTAAGCATAGCAGGAGGCATATAATAAAGCTGGGTTGTCAATCCAAAAGCTCTCCTACTATCTCTTGTTAAACAAGGAAATTGATTTTAAATGGGACCAGCAATCACAGAAACTGTCACAGGGAAAGTAATGTTGCAGAGGCACAATGCAAAGCTCAAATATTAAAGCATCAGATAGCTAAGAGACAATTTACTGCAAAGAGGGCCGATTCAAAAGATATGTCACAGAAATCAAATATCAGAAAGATGTAGGAAAAGAAACACAAGAGGATATTAGTTAACTTTGGTCTGATACCCAGATACACAACAGAACCACATATGGGCTTATCATTCTAAGAATCCATACATGACAATGGCGTTTTAAAAGCACCCTCCCAAAGAAACCAATATAGCGGAAAAGTGGATGAAATGAATATGAAACAATATATCATGCCTGAGCCTATTTAAAGTGCTTGACTGATCCAAATATGGGCATCAACTAGGATGAATCCTTATCTACAATCAGTGAGCCACTCGCATTCCAGTAACATGATACAAGAAGATGTATGAAATAGAATATTGTATTAAACACATAAGGAAAAGTACATACTGTGAAATACCAAAGACCAGAATCCTCATTACAGATAGAACTCCTCCTCACTGAGACCCCATGGGCTCTAAGCCTCGATACCAAAAGCTTTACAAAATGTATACAAGAATGCCTTTCACAGCACAATTTTCTGATAAAATTCTGGAACCCTTACAATGTTTTTCTTCTCCCCTCTTATAGAGGAAAGGAGAGAGATGACTCATAAAAGAAGTTGGTGAAGCCATTAACTGTTTCATTGAGACAAAATGATGAGAAAATGCCCGCCCAAAATGTTTGACGGCGCAAGAAAGCTGTATGTACTTTGTGGTTTCTCTATAACATAAATGCAGTAGGTGAAAATCTCTTCAGGAGTAAGATGTGAAGAATAAAATATATAACCTTCTGTACTCTTCTGAGAGAAAGATCTGTTGAAGTAAAATCGGGAGGATAATATTTTTATGCATTCGTACTCCTTACCGCGGCATTAATATCTTCACCTGTAGAAATCTGCTCTTTGAATTCTTCTGAGGGGTTTGACAGATTTCCCTCTTGCTTTATTTAATGAAATTCATATCCTGACAACTACACAGGAATTTTCTTCATAAATTCTGCATCTGGAAGCTGATCGTTTGATGCATCTTCAATTTCTATAATGGAGGGGATAATTAAAGGCGATTTTCCTCCTTTCACACCCTGCACAATACACAAAACTTGTTAAGAAAACCAGTGTACGGGAGAGTGAATGCAGTGGAGATGGCGGGGGTGACAGAGTGATGTAGCGGAATGGTGGGAGCATGAAGGGTGGCGGTGAGAAATAACATGGGGTGAAAACGAACGTACATTGCGAAAGCTTATAACGTAAACACTAAACTATGGCGCTTAATGTGATATATGAAAGATGGAGGAAGATGCGACAAAAACATGGGACGATGATGGGGATATACGAAAGATAGGTAGGAGTACTGCGTGGAATAAGACCCGGTCAACCAACAGGTTCTACAAATGATCTGAGCCACACAATCACAGGACAAGATAAATGGTCCAAAATGCGTTGGGGAGCGATGGAGTGGCGGGCCCGAGGCGCCGTATGCCTAGATTAATATCCGTGCAACTTTGAAAAGCGACCACCGTTAGATGAAGGCTCCCAGATCGAACGGCGATGCTGAATTCCGCTGTGTTTCTTCTGGTCGAACCTTAACGCGCGAAATGGAGCGGTTTTAAAATCGTACACTGGGACACTTGGCAAGCAGCATATGGAATCGCTGCGTTTCGCGGAAAACCACCAGCCTTCGAAAGTCGGTGCAGAATTTACAGGCTGGTTTTGGCAATGTGCGCAGGGTCTACCATGGTGGGAATATTTTGAACCGTCAATTTACGGTCGGATCGGACGGCGGAGAATGAACCCGATGATCTTATGCGGAAAGTGCCCTTTTGGTCTAGCATGAGGTCCAGCGCCTTGGTCACATTGGATAGTAAAATAAAGGGGGCCATGACTAAAAGAGGCCGGGAATTTTGTGACTTTGAACATGCAATTTGCGGCATTTTCTACTCATTTTAGGGAGCGAGGAGGCCACGATAAGCAAAAACGGACTTCTCAAGCCACCATGGAGAATTTGAAAGGTTCAGGAGGGACGGGGAGCCAGAAATTTGAATGAACGGGCTAACTTGTACAACAGCCTGAATCTGGGCTGGACATTGTATTAACGCATGTATTCGCCTCAATGAATTAATAAAAAAGGTTTTTCTGCCACATGTTTTAGAAACTGTGTTTCTGTTTTTAAGCTAATGAATTGATTAGTTTACTAAACAGCATTTTAACTTAAAAGGGAAACGCACTGTTTGGCTAGGGCCCAACCAACCCAGCACGTTTACTCCAATTTCTGTTTCTTATAATTTGTGTTCATATTATTAAAGTGTGATTTAACTTTCAGCACATGTATTCTTGTCTGAGTGAAAACGGATCTGTCGTGTGAAGTAGTTACATTTTCTTTCCCTACAATTTACTTTCGTGCACTTGTTTTCATATTGTCTTTCATCCGCCTGGTACAAGCAGGAGAAACAAACCTGCACCAGTGCACGTTGGTGTGATATTTCCTTTTCCTGCAATTCTGTTTAATTGGTTTTTCCGCCTAGTCCAAGCAGGAGAAATGAACCTACACCAGTGCACGTTGGTGTGATGCAGCAAGTTTTCTTAATCTATATTCCGTAATTTTATTTCTTTCTTTAAATGTTTATGACGGGATAAATGATTGTATCTTTATTTCTGCATTTTGTTAAGTTTAGAAACATTCAATTTTATGTGTGAAAATTGATTCGATAGAAAACTAGCACTCGAAATAATTGAACATTTGTTTTAAGGATTAAAAGCTAAGTGCAAGAAGCTCTAATCCGGTTCAAGAACCAGTTTCATGCCACAAGATCTGAGTGCTTTGATCTAATGCAAGAACCAGTTTCTTGCCACAAGACTGAGTGCTCTGAACCTTGAAAATTTCAAGCCCTTGCATGAAGTAAAAAGCCTTCAGTAAAGACACTATTTATACCTTCTACATAAATCTTTGATCCTACACTAGTGCAAGCACTAGTGCAGGACAAATTAAATGCAAGAAGGGAATCTCTAAGGAAGCAGGTTTAAGGCCCCATCTAATGAGACTGCTAAAGTGTCTCTGCTAAGGGAAAACACACACTCAATAGATTAAACAACCATTAGTGGGAGTGATTGCCTTTTATCTTTAATTCTCTCTTGCAAATGCATATTTGCTCGTTCCAGTCTTAGATTATTTATGATGGTTCAAGTTGCCTTCTTCTCTTTTTATTTGATTTTACAATATTTCCTTTAAAGAAAGTATGGATTTACATTAGGAAGATTCATACCATCTCTGGCATTTCCTGTGCTTTGTCTCTAAGTTTACTAATCCCCCGGGTTGAAAAATTAAGTGTTGAGGAGTTTGCTTAAAGTGTAATTCCATCACCCAACAACAGTATTTGGAGTCATGGCAGGGGTAGGTTTAGGAGCTTTAGAACCTATAGGCTTGTTGGTGCTCTACTTTTTAGGCATCTCAGGGCTACTTCTGCAAGTTTAAACTGTTTGCAAGATTAATCTTTTAGCAGAGGATCTTTTGGGAGAAAATTGGCTAAGAATGGCTTTTATTTGAGCTTTTTTCCCAAATAAACTTGTCAAAGAGTTTTTATAACTAGTTTAAAATAGAAAAAGGGGTTTTCTAAGCATTTATCTAAGAAATAGGGCTAAAACTCTATTGAAAAAAGGGTTACAGAGGGTTCAAGGTACCTGCAGAGGATTTTTTGCTCATTTCACAGCTCAAAACAGGTCATTAAACCGTGGAAAACTCACAAATTTATTTAAAAAGAGTGCGCAATAGAGAAAGGGTTTCTGGGAAAATTTTGCCTGAATTTGGCCTGTTTCTGGGAATTTTTGAGCAATTTTTTTATTCAATTTCTTATCTTTGAAATGATTCTCTTTCTTTAAAAAGATTTTTTTCAATTTGGTTGCAGGTTGAATTCTGAGAAAAATACCTATTTTGATGTAGGTATCGACTTTGAAAGGGTTTTTATAGCTTATGGTTGAATTTTTGGCTTCAGCAGTTCCTCTAGAGCAAGGCACAACTTCTCTACATTTTCATGGGTTTTGGGGAAAGGTTTCGCAGGTTTTGGGCATAAAAAATGGCAGAAACAAGCTATAACAGGTTTACACAGTCGGGGAAGCAATACAGTGGTTAAACGTGAAAGATAAATGAATAAAGGTTTAACCAAAATTTTTATCAAAACATATCGATTTGCATTGAATACAGGTCTTTTCCAATAGGAGGCGGTTTTGGAATGCAAAGGCTTTGAAAACCGGTGGTTATCGCACAGGCTTTAGGTGGTAAGTTGTTTTAACCTTGAAGAATAAGATCCAATGAGGGAATGCCAAGTAGATAAGAAAGAAATGGGTAAAACCACCCATTTCGCGCAGATATGGTGTTTGAAGGGTCGGGCATGTTTTTCACGTGATATCATCCTCCGACCGTCACATCAAGAGGTTGAACGCGAACGAACAGGATTGCTTCGAAAGTTGCATTGAAATGGGATGTGGGATGGAGATTGGTTATATGCAGCGGAAGGGTTAAAATATGTTTAAACCTTTATAATACAATCGAGGAGTATAAAGGTATAAAAAATATATGTAATCGTTTATTTATATAAAGAGGTAGGATAAAATATCATTGCAAAGGCGCTTTTAAACAAGGTTTTTTAAGCCTTATCCATTGGTATATATATATGGCGAGTTGGGTTTGAAACATTTGATAAAAAAATGTTTCACATATGTGCATAATGGTATGTTATATTATATAGTTTTTTAACATTTTTGAATGGTTTTTAAACTATAGGGGTGGGCTAAAACAAATAAAGATAGTTTAGACCAAAGGGTTTTATAACTTGGGATTTTTCATTTGCGCACATGGATAATAGACTTTGGTCTTAAACATTATAACAGTGTGGTTTTGGGGTTTATTAAATATAAGGGAATTAATAACTAGGAAAGGGTATTTTTTAGGGATTTAATAAAATATGTTAAAAGTTAATATGAAAGGGGAATGAAATGTAAAACAAAATACATATTATCTCTAAGTATCATATAAAATCAAGTATTGTTCATCTTTATATTTCTTCCACTAATACTTAGGGTAAAATGTAATTTTGAGGTTTTTATGAATGTTTTTGAAGGGATGAAGTTAATTATTTTGGATTTTAGCTTTGCTAAGTAAGAATGTGTCTTTACTTAGGAAAAAGGGGTTTTAATGTATGAATGAAGGGTGATTTATGATAGAACTGGATTTAACATAAGAACTCAATATTTTTAACTAATCAGTCATCGAGCCTTGGGTCCGATCCCAACAAAAGTCAAAGAAATGCTCTGAGCCTGTTTTACTGATAGCTTAGAATATTGAATACTTATAGGGGAGGGGAAATTAGTGATTTTTCCTGATGATTCTTTATTACATGCTTGCTCAACTGCTTTCTACCTACCCATCTTTATTTCTAACATTTTTTCTTCATTTTTGTAGGTGCATTTAGGCTTGCAACCTTAAAATATTTATTTTTTCAAAGCATAAACTATCTAAATCTTCCTTATTTCATCCAAGGGCTCAGATTAAACTATTGAGATCCTCATTATTCTCTACCTATCTACTGATTTATCAAGATTAAACTGTTTCATAAATCTTTATTCACTATCTAAAACATGAAATTGAAAACATGAAAAGTTAAGTTTAAATAGTTTAACTCATCATGGATTATGCCATTTAATGACACTCTGCACATAATCATTATTCTTGCAATAAAAGTAAAAAGTAGTGGCATTTGGAATTTCTCACTTTCAAGTCTTATTTTTTATCTCTTTTTTCTTTTGGGGTCTATCTTTTTCTAAGTCCTTTGATTTTTCTTTTAGGACTTTTTACCCTCTTTTTTATTTTATTTTTATTATTTTTCATTTTTTCAAAATATGGGAAAACAACTTACAAAAAGCAAGGTATGTACATATTTACAAGACTATCAAAGTCAATTCAAAGTTTTATGAACCCTATTATTATAGGATCCTAACAGTGGCTCCACATGGGGATGGCATTTCCTGGTGAAATGTCAAGAACTTTGAGACCCAGTAGCCTTTGACTTTTTACTATGATTTTGTTGTAAGTGTCTCCTGCTTTCTGTAATAACTCATATTTATGACATTTTACCCTTCAAAGCTTAGGGCCTTCTCTTTGAGCTTCAACTCTGTAAGGGAAACATCCAATCCAATCTAAACTCTGCAATGTATATGTACAATGATCAAAGTGAAAAAAAACTAACTATTTGTTAACTCAAGGGAGTAGTAGTGCTTCAGCATTCTGCCATTAACTGCTCCTTATTGTAGATCTATTCCATCCAATCCTTTCAAAAAGAAAGCATTATTTCCTCTATATCCATAAATCACATAAGGTCCTTTCCACAGGAAATCAAATTTCCCATGTTTACCTTTGTCTTCTCTCCTAGAATCCCACTTTAGTACTTGGTATCCAATGTAAAAGTCATCTTCTTTGGTTTTTTTTTATATTTTCTTGATTTTATTCTGAATGACTTGAGACTTAACATAAAATTCTTCCTTTGTTTTTTGCAAGTGAATAGTTTGGTTAATCCTTCTCTAAATATCATTAGTTTCAACCTGCAATTTTTGGACAATTTTTATCACTGACACTCCTAAGGATTGGTAGGCGTCAATCAATCCATGGAACATATAAAATATTTTACGTATAAGTTTGTTATGAGATGAGCCCACTCATCCTCTCGTCTAGCGAGCAAATATTTACCCCCGTGGATTGAAATACTTCTTGATCTGGATCGATGTAAGAGTACAACCACCCGATGATACCAGATTTAGATACCTTATCTGCTCCAGGATAAAAACTTTTCCACTAACCTTCATCAATTCCTGGAAGATGGAAAAATAACATCCATTCCATAAACAAACTGATAAAGAGATGTACCAATGGAATTTTTAGTTGTAAGTCTATCTGCCCATAGGGCATTAACTAACTTTCTATTCCAAGATTTCTTGTTATCTTCCAGTAATTTTTTAATGATATTTACAAGAATTTTGTTTGAGGATTCATCTAGGCCATTACCCTAAGGGTAATATGCAGTAGAGTGGCCTAGGGTAATATGGTATTTGTGGAAAAATGAAATCATCTTTTTGGATTTGAATACTGCTGCATTATCAGTAATAATATTCTATGGACATCCAAATCTTGAAAGAATTATTTTGGCCTGAAGATGGAGGGTGAATTTCACCAATGAATTCTAAAACTCATTATTGAAATGGCATCTCAGTTGAAATAGGCTTTAAAGTTAGGGGTAACAATTTTTTCTTGCCTTCAAAAATTTGGCACTTGTGACAAGAAGTCACAAACTTTTTAACATTAGTGAACAAAGTAGGCCAGTAAAAACCAGCTCTAAGGATCTTGTCAGCAGTATTTTTCAAATATAAATTCCCTCCACAGTCACCAGCATGAAATTCAAAGTATTTTTTCAGCTTCTTCCTTTAGTAAACAATTCAAAAAAACCCACTATGATCTCTCCAAAAAAGTACATTCTCTAAGATACAAAATCTTACTTCTTTAATTTTTATAAATCTAGCTTTAGTTCTTAAAAATCCAGGAGGATCTTGTAAGTTTGATAGTACAAAGATGATATCTAAGTACCAAGGTGAATCTGAGAAGGCTTCACTGATCGTTGGAGTCGCTACTTCTTCCTGGTCATCAACCTGAGAAATAAAATTTATATCTAAGGCATTATAATTAGATTCATCCATAAGTCTAGCTAATCCTTGACCTTTGATGAGTTTTGTGGGTTTAATTTCTATGTCATATTCTAGGATAGTGGAAATCCACTTACTTCTTCTTCCATTAGGACCATCCTGAGTAAGAATGGTTTTTACTACAGAATTAGGGACATAGGAAATTATGTGTGAGTAAAGAATATAAACTCTGAAGTCTTTTATGTTTTTCCATTATGTTATACTTCAAAGGGGAATATCTAAGAGTTTTACTGAAGAAAGCTATGGGTTGTTCAAATCCTTGGTCATTTTTCTGCAGTAAAACTGCAACAATGGTATGTTCTAAAGCAAATGAAAAAATTATGAAATCTTTCTTAAAATCAGGACTTATTAGGACTGGAGTTTTGGTTAAGGCTAGTTTGACGGATTCGAATGATTGTTTAGAATCAACAGTCCATTTAAGAACTGAATCTTTTTTTAGCATGTTATTCAATTCTCTAATAATCTCAGCTAAGTTAGATATGAATCTTCTTAAAAAAATTATCTTACCTAAGAAAGTTCGTAACTCTTTGATATTTCTAGGTGGAATGATGTTCATAATTGCTTCTATCCTAGTTGGATCTATTCTAATTCCTGATTTTGAGATTATATTTCCAAGTAAATTTCCTTATTCTAATCCAAATAGACTTGTCTTGGAATTTAAAGAGATGCCAAATTTCCTACATTTAATGAAAACTTGTCTCAGATGATCCAAATGTTCATTATCAGATTTGGAAAAAATAGTGATGTCATCTAAATAAATTACCAAGAAATCATGTATTTCCTTTTCAAAGGATATATCCATAGCCCTTTGAAAGGTTGCCCCTGCATTCATTAGACCAAAAGGCATTTTTACATGCATAAAAGTGCCCCAAGGAGTGGTGAAAGTTGTTTTGGCATGATCTTCTTCTTGGACTAAGATCTGGTTATATCCTGAAAAACCATCTAACAAAGAAATCCTAGAAGAACCTACTACCCTTTGTAATATATCATCCATTTTAGGTAAAGGGTAATTATCCTTTAAGGATACTTTGTTAAGATTTCTAAAGCCAACACACAATCTAATTTCACATGTTTTCTTTCTTGTTGGAACTAGGTTGGAAACCCAATCAGAGTGTCTGATTGGTGCAATGATCTGGGCATCATACATTCTTTTAACTTCTTTTTATATCAAAGGTAATAGTATAGGGTTAATTCTCCTAAAATTTTGTTTGAATGGCTTTTGATCCTCTTTTATTGGAATTTTATGTTGGATTATGTTTGTATCATAAGATTTTAAATCTTCGTAACTCCAAGTAAACACATCCTGATATTCCTTTAAAAGATCAATATATTTATCCTTTTCTTCTTGAGGTATGTTTTTGGAAAGTTTTATCAGTTTAGGTTTCAATTCTGTACCAATACTACATTCTTCTATTTTAGATCTTATTGGCTCCATTTTTGGTTTTATAGCTACATCATTGGCGTCAAAAAGATCTTCTAAGGGTGTTAAGCCTTTAGGTAAGAAATTATCTTTGAGATTTAAAATGTCAGATTCATCATCAATAATTTCTTCAACTTCTACTTTCTCTAAGCTATCTATGTCAGCTTGACTAAATCTAGTTGGTTTATCAAAATTTATTCTATTTACATATAAGTTATTCAAATCTATTTCATAATCCAAATCCTTATCTATTGTACAATATGTATCTATCATACAGTTTTGAAATTCTCCTTCATTGTTCATAAAATTGTAAATATGTTCCTGAGAAAAAATTTGTCAATACTTAAGATTATCTGGAATTATTGGCCTATGTCTAACTTCAGAAGTATATCTGTGATTTGGTTGGAATGGTAAATTGCATGTACTAGCAAAGGTAGCTATACATTGAGCTTGCATATTTTTTTTTTCTATGTATAGCAGCAAATTTACATTCCAATAAATCATCATTTAAATCTAGCACAGTGTCTCTATATCGTCTTAGTCTTGGATTGTAAAGCGAATAATCTCCATTTATTTGTTTTATGATCAATTCTGAATCTCCCATGATTAAAATTAGTTGTCCTCCTGAGTTCCTAATGATTTGAAGTCCTAGAATTAGGGCTTCATATTCAGCCATGTTATTAGTACATTTGAAATTAAGCCTGAAAGCATGGCCTTCTGAGTGATTAGTATCCATGTTTGTTATCCAAACTCCTTCTCATGATCCTAATTTGTTAACAGAACCATCAAAGTATAAATTACATAGGGATTGATGAAATATATTATCATTGTTTGGTTTTTTCTTCTTCTCAATTAGTTCAATTTGGATTTTATCAGTTTCAGAGTTACACAAGATAAAAGAATCAAGATCAGTTGGTGTAGTGTAAATTGGGAAATTTATAGATCTTTCAACACAACTGACCTTATACTTCATCAATGTTTCTCTATATAACTTTTTAGGCTGACCAAACACTGATATAGTAGCATAACTCATGTCCAATTATAGAGATCCTTGTAACTTTTATCCCCATGAGCGAAAAAGTAACATTCCATATTTAGGAGGGATTTCAGCTACTACAATATCCATTAATATGCTCTTTCCAGGGTACTGAACTAGTGTTACACATAAATATTTGATTAATCCTAAGCATTTAACTTTACTTGACTCAAATGAAAACAAATCTTTGTAAGGCCTTGTTATTTCTAAATTCAGACTTTCCATAATGGCTTTAGGCATTAAATTTTGGGAAGCTCCTGAATCTGGCATAGCGTTATGTAGAATTTGATCACGAATGATAAGACTGATATAAAATGGAGGGACTGGTCCATATGCATGTTTTCCATTCACATCTGGGCCAAATATCAACTCTGGTTGATCATCATTCAAATTAATAGAATCTTCACCATCATTCATATTCAGTGTTTTAGTTATAGTTGATTTGTATAAGTCATTTTTCACCAATTCAGTCAAAGGAATTAGTATTTTCAACTTAGAAATTTTTGTTTGAATATTAAATGTAGGTTGAGACTTAGTGATTTGAATTAATTCTTCTTTAGTAACTATATTTTGGCTTGGTTTGTCTTGAGTTTCTACAGTTACGTTTTTATTTTCAATTGGTTTGATATTCTCTGACTGAGTTTCCTGTGTTTTATTGCTTCTAATCTTCTTTTCAGGTGTTGTTTGAGAGGCAGTAGAAGCTTTTTTCAGAATTAGAACTATCGGCAGGTCTTTTTGAATTATCAGTTTTTGGATCTACTGATTTAGGATCAGCAAAAGTTGTTTTAGGATCTAAATTTGTTGATTTAACAAAGTTAGAGGTTTTTGTTGCAACATATTTCTGTGTGTATTTTGAGGCTTGAGCCACTTCATCAGTAATATCAACAATTTTAGGACTTGATGCTTTTTTAGAACTAGAAATGTTTTGGGGAGAATTGGAGCTTTGCTTGTTTTCCTTTGGGAGAATTTGCAAAATTGTTCTTTTTTGAGCTTCTACTGTTTCCTTATTCTGATTTTGGGAAGTTTTTTTTTGTTATAAGACTCATTGTTTTTCTTATTTCTGAGGTTATATTAACTATGTATTCCATTTATGGGAAATTCATAACCCTGTTTATAATCAAAGGATTCACTGGACTCTAATTTAAGCTGTTGAAGCTCAAATAATTCATGATCTTCCTGAGTGAGGAAAATAGTATTATCATCATCTATTCCCATTAAATGATTCATTGAATCCTCATCTTCATCATTATTCTGAGAAGTTTCAGCATAGTTCTCTTGGAATGGTGGCCTTATTGTTTGGTCTGGAGCTGTTTCTTTTGTTTTTCCTTGATTTATGTTTTTTCTAAAGTTGGGATTTCTGATCTGTTGTTGATTATCCCACTATGGTCTTTTCTCTATATTATCTAGTCTATCCACCATTATTTCTAAGGTTTTAGCTAGGCTATCTATTTTTGCATCTGAATTTGAATTTTCTTCTTTGATAGTAATTCTTCTTTCATTTCTGAGTCTAGATTTTTTAGCTAATATGTTTATTTCTACACTAGCAGCATCTATTTGCATTTTTTTTAAGGTGTCTGCATCTCTTTCTCTTATTTGATAAGTCATATCTGGATCAAATCCATCAGGGAATTTGAGAAAAATATAATAAGGAATAGGTTTAAGAGTTGCAAGGATAGAATTATAGACACTATTATACCTAGTGTAGTAATCATGAACTGACTCATTTGGGGCTCTTTTCAAT
This sequence comes from Pinus albicaulis, assembly GCA_034641835.2. Taxonomy (NCBI): domain Eukaryota; kingdom Viridiplantae; phylum Streptophyta; class Pinopsida; order Pinales; family Pinaceae; genus Pinus; species Pinus albicaulis. Next base: position 17,865,016 of record MU968363.1, read on the forward strand.
GCATCAAATTCAGATAATATCTGTAGGGGATTCTTTTTATTTTCCCATTTATTTAAAAACGACCTATAAAATACAACTAAATCAGTTATAATACCAGCAACTTGATCTTTAAACCATTTCTTAACTTCTCCAGTCAAAGTTTGAGAAAACAATCTCATTTGAACACCTGAGTCATCTATTTCATAAATTTCAAAGAAGTTTGTCATTTTAGTTATGTGTTTTTTAGCAGTATATTGTGTAGTACCATCAAACAATGGTATTTTATTTTGATAATCTTAAGGCATGTCATGCAACTATTGTGGTAAGACAAGGGGAACATATCTAGCAGCCATAGCTTGAAGCTTAGTTTGACTAGGAGGTCTAGTAGAAGAACTTGGAGCTGTGCTGGAAATGATAGCTGATGAACTGAAAATTGTAGTAGAAGTGCTGGGAAATGATATTGCAATATAAGTGGAACTACTAGGGAATGAGAATGATGTATTAGCAAAATTAGAAGGTAAACTAGTGGGTATAGTGGATGAAGTGGATGGTGGAACAAGTATTCTAGGCTGCAAAGGCAGTCTAGGGATAAATGGGTCTATAGATGAGTTGGTAGTGGTATCTATATATGTTGTAATAGCATATAGAGATTAATCTAAAGTTGGTATTATTTTGGTGTGTAATTGAGAAACTGGAGGTTTATTTGCATAAGTCAAAAATTGAGCTAATTCAATAGCCTCATCAATATCCTTAAGAATTGTAACATTAATTTCTTCAAATTTAGTCTGATATTTAGCTTTCTTTGATTTAGAACTTGCTGTAATATTTTTATGTTTTGTATTCAAAAATGAAACAAAAGTAGGGTCTAAAACAGTAGTTTTTAAATCATTTTCAGATTTACTTTAAAATAGGGAATACTCAAATTTCATATCAAAATCAATATCTTGCAGACTAACTAATTCTTGAGGTAATGAATTGACTCTTATTAATGATACTTCAGCTTTTAAGTTTTCTGTTTGTTTTTTCTTTTTTCCAATTCAGTCTGGGTTATCTACTATGACAGCAAGCTTAGGATCCGGGTTAGACCTGGTATAGTAGTTTTTCCTAGAAGCCAGAATTACAATTTTTCAATACCCACAACCTATAAAAATAATCTTGAAATAAAAGGATGAATAAAATAATTTTCCTTCAAGACTAGTCTTATGACTGAGGATTGGTTAGTTCCCCAGTATGGTCGCCAGTATGTTATCCCTCTAGTAAATTCTTAAGTTGTGGGATTTTGGGTTTTAGTCAAAAAACACTAGAGGTAACCACAAACCTACTTCAAACTCTAGGATCTAGCCTTCATGGGTTCAGAGAGGGCTCTCTCTTTAAAATTTATCTTTGTTTGATTTGTAAATGTTAGGCTAGTTATGAATGGGAAGTTTTGGTTTTGATTGATTGATTTGGTGGGAAAAAATCACTTGGACGGATGAATAGAGGGAAATATACTTGTTCATTGGGATATATAGTCTAAATCCAACTAGCAGAACTAGGATTAGGGCCTAAAAGGTCAAATGTCTTCAGGGCAAGATAGATAACCCTTGGAGATCATGGAAAATTATTTTTTGAGGTGATATGATCGGCATTAAGGGCACTTAAGGATCCTTTAATATGAAAAAGGGAAATAGTAGATAGAGGTCAAACAAGAGAGGGAGAAATTAAGGGTTCCCTACACCGGAAATCAAAAGAAAACAAAGAAATGATAACTAGTTAAAAACAAGGTGCTATTAACATGTCTTGTAGTAATACTCCTAGTTATACATTCAGATTTAGAATTAAAACACAAATGTATGCATGTAACAAAGCAATATTACAAATGACAAGTTTAAAGAGTACTTCACTCCATATAGCTTATCACAGGGATCCTGAAGTATGATGCCAAATATTTGATCCAGTCTGCTACTTAAAATCGAAACACGCAACCTTCAAGTCAACAAAATATCTATAGTAATCTCTAGCAATTTTATTCAACCCAAAATACTTCTAAGAGTGAAGTATTTATACATAATGTGTTAAAAAATATCCTGGATGACTTCTAGGAATTAACTTAGGAAAATAAAATATATTTACAACAAAAATAGGGATAGATGCTTAACAAATCAGCAAGTTGTCCTATTTTATTCAAAATAAATAGAACTGTTTTGATGACAAGAGGCTGCTAGCTGCATATGTGCCCTTCTTGCTGGTTGTTAGATATTTTTAGGACTCTGACTTACCTTCGTTGATACTCTTTCTCACTTATACTCTTTAATTTAGATACTCTTTAACCTTCAGTCAAACTGCTTTTACTACTGTAAAATCTGTTTTTGACAGTGAAATTTAGAAAATAGATTTTTTCCTTTTTCATTTTTTTGTCTTTCCTTCTTCATAATAAGTCAGTAAATGCTTGTCATTCCTCATTTTTAGGAATTTGAATATTTTTTATTTTCCTAAAATTCTCGTCAGCTTCTGTATACTTAGCAAAGGTTGGCTTGATAACAAATAAATGTTTGATTTCATGCTGCAAGTAAAACAAATCTTCAAAGTTCTTCAATAAGACTTTCCCTGTTGGAATGCCTTGCCCTTATGTCTTATTTACATGTTATTTGGAAAATTCACTGATCTTTTTGTCATAATAATTTTGAGGCATTAGCTTGTCATTAAGAACCATGATATCAGGCAATCCTTTTTGCCTCAAATTTGTGAATTTAACCATCAATCTTGTTATAGAAGTATTCATAGTTTCACATTTCTCTTCAAGTTTTCTCATCAAATTTCTTTTTGTGGTAAATTTCCTAATTTCTAAGATAGTTGTTGTCCTGTCATTGATCTTCAATTATTATAATTCCTGTCTATTATTGTTGTTCAAGAAAGTGATAAGCTTCACAGCTTGTTCTGGTTTATTGGCCAATTCATCTTATGTTTTCTAAATCTCAGCTTGTGTTGCTAGTAGTAATTCTCTTTGTTCAAAAATGACCCGAATTGATGGCCAAATATCATGAATGGCTTCAATTACATTGTTCCACGGGTAATTCTTGATATATGATACTTGTTCAGTTAAATCCAACTCACTTTGCAATTTCTTGAGTTGTTCACTTAATCTTATGGCTTTCTGTTCATGTGTCTTGGCATTTATCTAAGCCAATTTAGTACAATTCTCAAGATTCTATATCGTTTTTGTCAATCTATTTATCTCATTTTTCTTCAAAGACATCTCTTCCATTTATTTTATTGATTGATTGCTTTCATTTATAGGCTACAGTGTTGTTGTAGAAGATTAAGTACCTGAAGTTGTGGAAGAAGTCACTGGCACTGTAGTGGCTAGTGGCTTTTTGAGTGCAAATTTTCTCCTAAAGATGAAGGCACTGTTGTGGTGATAAATGGAATGACTGTGGGAATCTCTGGTTCTTTCACTGTCTCTTTTTCTTGGACAAGCTTTTCCATCTGTATTTCCATTTCCTTAATCTGAGCTGTGAACTGAAGAATTAAACTCATCATTTCATCTTTTTCACTATGTTCTTGGAGGACTTCTTTTATCTGAGGATGCTCACTTTGAGAAGTTTGAGTTGTTTCCTCAAGGCTATTATATCTTCATTTTTCTTTTTAATCAATAACTCAGCTGCTTTGATATTAGCAAGATCATATCCTACCTATAACACTATCTCTTCTAAGGCTTTTATCCTTATATCTTTCACATACAATGAGGCTTTATCCACCTTCATTTGATCTTGCATGTTGAAGATAGTATTTTGGAGCTTCTGAGCACTCATATATTTTGTTGCAATAGTAGAATATAGCATCTCTGAGCTCTGCCTGTGGAACTCTATCTGATCCAATTTTTGGATGGTCCCTATATCTACTTTAAGATCAACTTTCCTATAGTCTGACATTGTCTTTGGCACTGCTAATTTAGGCTGTAATACTGACATAATCAATTTTTTACTTGAGTAATCAAAGGCTGATAAGAATATATTTTTATTACATGGCTTTTGGTTTAGGAACTGAGAATATATTTCAGTCTTGATTTCCTCATTCTTAAGCTTGATTTTCTTGTATTTCTCTTTAATATCCAAGTCCTTTTCCTCAGCTGCATGTGAGGAAGATGCTTCCATACTTTATTGCCTATTCATTAACTTTTTCTCTTTATTGCTTTCTTCATTCTGATTGGGCTCATTGATAATCATAGTAGCCACATTAGTAACTGGTGAATCTGTATTGGTGTTCAAAGGCTCTGTTTCTTCCACATCTATTGTCACTTTTTCTTTATCTACTGCATATAATTTGGGCCTTTTGTTATAAATGATCTTGAATTTTTTTTTTGTTGTAGTTTATGCAGTATAAGCTCCCTCTTCTCTAATTCTTTTAGTGGATGTCTTTGGCCGTTTGGAAATTTCCAAAGTTTGACTAGTATTCCTTTGGTTCACTACCTCTGTTAAAGTGTTTTCAACCCACTCAATTTGACTGGAAAAATTTTCTATTTCTAGCTTTGATTCATGGATAAAGGGTGTCAATTTACATTTTACACTTAGTTTACTTAAGATCCCTTGTGGATCATAGTTCCATGGGAAACTTTCTTCAAATTTAAATTCCAACAATTTCTTGGTTACTTCTTTCTCTGCATCTCTGTGGTTGCATATAAATGGCCCTATCTGATTCTTCAACTTGAATTGGGTCTTCTTCTTGGCTGCCATAAAGTTAATAGAGTCAGAATTATGGATCTACCTGATGTATTCCAAGGCAAAGATCCTCATTGGGAGATATTTAGGTAACTTGTAAGGTAACATGTTTGCCCCAAGGACTCTGATTTTAGTGTATTTCTCATACAAATACCAATCACCAACTTTTCTTTGCTCTGATAGTTGCATTATCTTTTTCCTCTCTTCACTTATTCTAGGCTGCTCTGTTTTGGTCAACATGGTAATCACTGGAAGTACAAAAAACTCTGAAAACTATGAATAACTAAATTCTGTGCATTCTTTTCTGAGTATGGATGTCCAAAATATGACAGACAAAGGATTCTCTTCAATATCAAGTTTTTGAAGGGAAATTAGAAACTTATATGATTGAAAAAATAGGAACATGTGGAAAATATAGGAGTTATATCTGAATACTCCTTCAAGCTATAAATGAGTCAATTGATAAAGAATATTATCAGCAATGAAACCAGCATAGTCAAAGATAACTGAGGGTGGTTGACCTGGAGAAAGGGTGGATAAAAATCCCAAGATAGACTCATCAGTGTGCTCATCAGTGAAATAACCAAGAATGAAGGAAAGCATAGAGATTATATGTCTTGATCCTTTTGGGAACTTTTCAGTAAAATATGGAGGATTTATCTTTGGAATTTGTACATGGGAAGGCATAAATGTCTGAAAGATCATAAATCTTTTAGGAAAGTCTTGGCCAAGATACAGCTGGGTTAAGGCCTCAATAGACAAAGGGACTGCTTGGGGGTCTGGTTGGAGCTGCAAAATTTCGTTTATTGACTCTGCAATGATGTTAAATAGGACCTATTTATTGGCATTCACAATGGATCTTTGTTCTGGAACATAGTATTGTTGACACAATCTGATAATTTCCTGACAAGGGTGAGTTAATGGAACCACATACTTTGGTAAATGGGAATCCAAAAGATAGATTTCATCTTCTTTATCTATAATTTTTTCAAAACACCAGTTATGGATATCTATCAAGTTAAATTCCACAATAGGATCAACTATCTTGTAATTAATATCAGCCAAGGGAATATGTTCAATATCAACAACTGGGGATTGTAATGGATTGACCAAAATTGCAGTATTTGGAGTCATGGCAGGGTAGGTTTAGGAGCTTTAGAACCTATATGCTTGTTGGTGCTCTACTTTTTAGGCATCTTAGGGCTACTTCTACAAGTTTAAACTGTTTTCAGGAGTAATCTTTTAGCAGAGGATCTTTTAGGACAAATTTGGCTAAGAATGTCTTTTATTTGAGTTTTTTGTCCAAATAAACTTGTCAAAGAGTTTTTATAACTGATTTAAAATAGAAAACATGGCTTTTCTGAGTATTTATCTAAGAAATAGGGCGAAAAATCTTTTGAAAAAAGGGTTACGGAGGGTTCAAGGTACCTGCAGAGGATTTTTTGCTCATTTCACAGCTAAAAATAGGTCATTAAACCGTGGAAAACTCAAAAATTTCTTAAAAAATGGTGCATAGCAGAGAAAGGGTTTCTGGGAAAATTTTGCCAGAGTTTGGCCTGTTTTATGGAGCCAACATATACAATTGGATAAAACATAGATATAAGGGGGGAAGTACAAGACTATACACTTCTGGGACTTTTTGAGCAATTTGATTATTCAATTTCTTATCTTTGAAATGATTCTTTTTCTTTAAAAAGGTTTTTTTCAATTTGGTTGCAGGTTGAATTCTGAGAAAAATACATGTTTTGATGCAGGTATCGACTTTGAAAGGGTTTTTATAGCCTCTGGTTGAATTGATGGCTTTAGCAGTTCTTCTAGAGTAAGGCACAACTTCTCTACATTTTCACGGGTTTCAGGGAAAGGTTTCACAATTTTTGGGCATAAAAAATGGCAGAAACAAGCTATAACAGGTTTACACAGTCAGGGAAGAAATATAGTGGTTAAACGTGAAAGATAAATGAATAAAGGTTGAACCAAAAGTTTTATCAAAACATATTGATTTGCATTGAATGCAAGCTTGTTCGGCAGGAGCCAGTTTTGGAATGCAAAGGCTTTTAAAACTGGTGGTTATCACGCAGCTTTAGGTGGTAAGCTGTTTTAACCTTGACGAAAGTGATCGAATGAGGGAATGCCATGTAGAGGAGAGAGAAATGGGTAAAACCACCCATTTCATGCGGATATGGCGTTTGAAGGGTCAGGCATGTTTTTCACGTGATATCTTCCTCCGACCGTTAGATCAAGAGGTTGAACATGAACGTCCAGGGTTGCTTCGGAAGTTGCGTTGAAATGGGATGTGGGATTGGGATTGGTTTTATGCAGTGGAAGGGTTAAAATATGGTTAAACCTTTATAATATAATCAAGGAGTATAAAGGTATAAAACATATATGTAATGGTTTATTTATACATAGCGGAGGGATAAAATATCATTGCAAATGCGCTTTTAAACAAGGTTTTTTAAGCCTTATCCATTGGTATATATATGGCGGGTTGGGTTTGAAACATTTGATAAAAAAATGTTTCACATATGTGCGTAATTGTATGTTATGTTATATAGGTTTTAAACCTTTTTGAATGGTTTTTAAACTATAGTGGAGGGCTAAAGCAAATAAAGATAGTTTAGACCAAAGGGCTTTATAACTTGGGATTTTCATTTGCGCACATGGATAATAGACTTTGGTCTTAAACATTATAACAGTGGGGTTTTGGGGTTTATTAAATATAAGGGAATTGATAACTAGGAAAGGGTATTTTTTAGGGATTTAATAAAATATGTTAAAAGTTAATATGAAAGGGGAGTGAAATGTAAAACAAAATACATATTATCTCTAAGTATCATATAAAATCAATTATTGCTCATCTTTATATTTCTTTCACTCATACTTAGGGTAAAATGTAATTTTGAGGGTTGTATGAATTTTTTTGAAGGGATGAAGTTAATTATTTGGGATTTAGCTTTGCTAAGTAAGAATGTGTCTTTACTTAGGAAAAAGGGGTTTTAATGTATAAATGAAGGGTGAATTATGATAGAAGTGGGTTTAACATAAGAACTCAAAATTTTTAACTAACCAGTCATCAAGCCTTGGGTCCAGTCCTAACAAAAGTCAGAGAAATGCTCTAAGCCTATTTGACTGATAGCTTATAATACTGAATACTTATAGGGGAGGGGAAATTAGTGATTTTTCCCAATGATGCTTTATTACATGCTTACTCAACTGCTTTCTACCTACCCATATTTATTTCTAACATTTTTTTCATCATTTTTGTAGGTGCATTTAGGCTTGCAACCTTAAAATATTTATTTTTTCAAAGCATAAACTATCTAAATCTTCCTTATTTCATCTAATGGATTAGATTAAACTATTGATATCCTCGTTATTCTCTACCTATCTACTAATTTATCAAGGTTAAATTGTTTGATAAATCTTTATTCACTATCTAAAACATGAAAAGTTAAGTTTAAACAGTGTAACTCATCATGGATTATGGCATTTAATGACACTCTGAACATAATCATTATTCTTGCAGTGAAAGTAAAAAGTAGTGGCATTTTGGACTTGCTCACTTTTAGGTCTTATTTTTTTATCTCTTTTTTCTTTTGGGGTCTATATTTTTCTAAGTCCTTCGATTTTTGTTTTAGGACTTTTTACCCTCTTTTTGATTTTTTTTATTATTTTTCATTTTTTCAAAATATAGGAAAACAACTTGCAAAAAGCAAGGTATGTACATATTTACAAGACTATCAAAGTCAATTCAAAATTTTATGAACCCTATTATTATAGGACCCTAACACACTGGTTGAATTTACAAGCTAAAACATCATGGCCATGGTTGGCGCGACTATTCTAAAAACAGTCGCACCAATTGGTGCCCCCTCCCCCTGTTTGAATTCAAGGACAGTTGGCATGAGTACGTGCTTGAAACCCGCACTGACCATCGTGCCCTAATTTTTACAAAAATCCCCCCATAGATCTACAAAGTGGATTGTGTTGGGTGTGGAGCCCAATTATCTTGTTTATTTTGTATCATAGCATTGGACCCCTGTACCTTAATGGGGCAACAACTGGTTGGGGGGTCCAGGGGGGTGAAATTCATATTGCAAATAACTTAGCATTTCATTCTAGAACTAAACACATACAGCTCAAGTACCATTTCATACGATCAGTATTGGAGGATGGAAAGTTGAAGCTGTAAAAGATACACACTAGCCAGAATCCTGCAAATATGCTAAGAAAAGTTGTAACCAGGGAGAAACTGAGATTATGCTCAGTTTCAATTGGTCTTCAAGGATGAATATGAAGATGAGAAACATCCAGGTCCAAAGAGGAGTCATTGTCCAGAAAATGAAGCAGCGATGGAGTTGCTACGATCAGTCTCCAAGTGGGAGATTGTTGGGTGTGGAGCCTCATTATCTTGTTTATTTTTTATCAGAGCTTAGACCCATGTAGCTTAATGGGGCAGTAACACCACCCGTAATTTTACACTGCCTGGGGGGTTTAGGGGGGGTGGTTGTGCTTTATGGAGCCCCCCCATGGCGGGGGCTTTCGAGGGCAGCACCCCCGAAGCTAAAAACAAATGTAAAATTTCCTTGTAAAAGTATAATAATTTCTAGTCAATTTGGGTCGTTCATTAGGCGGATAATCTGATGGTAGAAGTTATGTTTAGTTTAAGGTTTTTTTCTGCAGAAGGAAACCCCTCACTTGTATGAGGGTATTATATTGCGGCTGTGTATTATATGTGTATTCTCAGAGTGAGAAACAGATAGGGAGACTGTGAGAGATAACAGAGGATATTATAGTAGATCTGGTGTATGTTGTGTCTCTTCATTTTTTTGGATAATAGAAAGGAAGGGCTGGTTGTTCGGGGTGGACGTAGCCCAAAATGGGTGAACCATGTATATTTGTGTCTCTCTGGTTTTATGTGTTTTGTGTGCTTGTGTTTTCCGCATATTTTATGTGTTGCATTACTCCATAATATATATAATTTTCAAACAGATTGGAGGCAATGAAATGTATATCAAAATGCAGGCAAGGAGACCAACTCTTAACTGAAAAAGACGGATTCATGATTGGCCTTCTGGATTGTCTGCTGTCAGCGCCGCAAAATCACAGTGAAAGAGGGTAAAAAATTGTTCACAATAGGTAAAAGTGAAAAGTAATTTATTTTTACTATTTTTGCCATTTTATAAAATTTTCAGAACCCTAATTAGGTTTTGGAGCATGTTTTTCGATTATTTTGTTATTTATCTCAAAACATGGGTTTTATGTGTGTTTCTTGTGCAACATCAGGTCCTCAACGTGACGGCGATGAAGTAACAATTTGTATTTTATACTTTTTTGGACTCGGTAAATACATGAAAAAGTCACTCCTGGAGTCATATTTCAGCTCTTTTCTGACTCTCGAAAATTGAAAATATTTCCGAGACTCTTGTCGTTTTGAACTCGTTAAAGGCTGCGAAATGATTGTAGAAATTTCTTGACTTTCCCACCCCGGTTTTCAGTTTCACCTTATTTCTCCTTTCAGTTAAATTCCCTTTCCCATATCCCTACATTCAACAACGGGAAAATAATTTTTGCTGAAAATACAAATTCTGGAAAATTTACAGAATGCTGGAAAATGCAAAAATAAAAATCAGCGGATACAAATAGCCATTCAACACATTATAACACAGCGATTTTTGGTCAAGTTGACCCTGGAAAAACCCCCTACAACTCTTGGGGAAAAACAGTTCAAAAGCTCCTTCTTATTTCTAGGGAAAATGCTTTTACATCAAGAGAAAAACTCAGAAAAATCAGCAAGTATAGATTACAACTTATTTCATTTTTCGTGCTTTACCACCACCTCGGAAAACATGTAAACAGCAAAATAGAACAAAAATAAATGTTGTACGACCTCCTCGATTTTCGTGCCCAAATTTGCAGCCTTAAATGTTGCTGTACAGACTGTCTAGAAATGCGTTCAAGCTGCCATAAATGTTGTTGTACTATTTTTCTCGATTTTCGTGTAGAAAAAACAACAGAGATGTTGTACGGATTTCTGCCTCAAAATATGTGCAAGGGTACAGCCACTTTCTGTATGGCCTCCCTTGAAAAACGTGCCAGAAAAACCAGCTTCTCTGCTCCTCTATTTTCGTGCCAACTTGTTGTATGGCCTTCTTGGAAACTAAGCCAAAACTGCGGTATGGATTTTCTAGAAAATCATGCCCAAAAACTGCCTTTCACTGTGTGCTAACTCTACTGTACAGACCTGTTGAAACACTGCTTTGGAATGTGTGCCAAAGCGCTGCCTCTTTCTCCTCACTGCCCAGAAATCTCCCTTGCTCTCATTCTCTCCTTCTCCCAATCTACTCATGAAAGAATGAATGACCTTTTCCTCCTTTTCCTCCTTTAACCTAACCCTAAGTGACTTTTGGGGAATCCCTAAATCCAATGGATGAAACAGATTTAGATCTAGGGATGAGATTAAATGCTCATTTAAATCTCACTTTCTATTTTTTAATTCACCCCACTTTAATAAAGACGCACTTAGTCATTTATTTCCAAAGTCACTTTTCCTTTCTAATTTTACATTGACTTTATTAAAGTCACTTTAAAATTAGACTTTAGTAGCTTTATCACTTAAAGTCACTTTTAAATTAGATTTGACTTTATAACTTTATAAAGTCACTTTAGGAGAAAAATTAGATTCTTTTGGACACTTTTCCCTAGGCCAAAGATCAAAGCCTTAGTGAACCACCTGTCCTCCAGTAACCAAATTTCAACACTCCCTCTTACCGAGGAAGGTGTTCCTCACCACACCCATCTTGTCTCTGAAGTAGACATGCTTGCCCCACGGTAAGGCTTTGGTAAGAATATCTGCAACCTGCTCATCAGTGGGAATATACTCAAGCTTCACAACTCCCTTCTGAACATAGTCTCTAATGAAATTATCTTTGATCCCGATATGCTTTGACCTGTCATGAAATACTGGATTCTCTGTGAGTTTAATGCAACTCTTATTATCACAGTAAATCACTGAAGGTCTCAACGGTTGACCAAATAAGCCAAACAAGATCTTGCAAAGCCAGATGGCCTCACAACTAGCTAGACTAGCTACCATATACTCTGCTTCCGCTGAACTCAATGCTACTGACTGCTGCTTTCGGCTGAACCATGACACCACTTCCGAACCCAACCCAAAACAACACCCTAAAGTGCTTTATTTATGAGAAGCACAACCTACCCAATCAGAATCAGTGTAACCTGCCAATCTCACTCCATCCCCCTGTCTGTAGTCCAGACCATAATCCACTGTCCCCTGCAAGTACCGCAAAATGTGTTTTGCAGCCACCCAGTGAACCTTCCTAGGCTCACACATAAACTGACTCATCGTGTTGACTGAAAAACAAATATTTGGTCTAGTGTTGACCACATACATCAAGGAACCAATCAGTTGTCTGTACAACGTGGGATCCACCAACTCGGAATCTGAAGCATGAGGCTTCTTCCAGTTGGTGATCATCGATGTTGACATGGGTTTACAATCCTCCACGTGGAATCTGCCAAGGATGTCCACAATATACTTCCCCTGCCCCAGGAAGAAATGCCCCTCCTCCTACCACACCTCCAAACCCAAAAAGTAATGTATCAAGTCGATGTCCTTCATCTCAAACTCCACCGCAAGATCTCTCTTGCAATGATCTATGAGTCTCTCTGCACCCGTAATGACCAAGTCATCCACATACAACACCAGAATGAGAAGCTCCTCACCTATCACAATATAGTAAAGGTTTGGATCTGCCTTACTCTTTGTGAAACTCATCTCCTACAAGTATGTATCTATCCTGGAGTACCAAGCTTTGGGAGCTTGCTTCAAGCCATAAAGGGCCTTCTTCAGTCTGCACACATGGGACTCCTTCCCATGCACCTCAAAGCCCTGTGGCTGCTCAATGTACACTTCCTCCTGTATGAAGCCATTGAGAAATGTGGTCTTCACATCCATCTGGTGGATCTTCCAACCCATCTCTACTGTTATCGATATAATGGAGCGGATCGAAGTATATCAAGCCACGGGAGCGAAGGTCTCCTCATAATCAACTCCCTCTACCTGGGAGAACCCTCTAGCCACAAACCTCACTTTGAATTTCTCAATGCTGCCATCTGCAGCATGATTTACCTTGTAAAGCCATCTGGAAGTAACCACGGATTTTCCCTCAGACCTTGGCACCACCTCCCAAACATAATTCTTCATGATAGAAGAATACTCCTCCTGCATGGCCTCTCTCCAGACCTGCTGGCTAGCTGCCTCCTCATAGCTAGAAGGCTCAGAGTCAAGGATGTTGGTATCCATTGCCATATAGCTACAAAACCTCTCAGGTGGTCTGCTCTCTCTGACCGGCCTCTTAGGCCCAGCAACAAATGTGGCCTCTCTCAAGGTGTCCTAAAGCCACTTGGGCTTCCTCTTCCCTGAGCATACTTCTCCCACTAGAGAATGAAACTTTTCCTCCTCATCATCATCAGGAGCCTGAACTCTTGATTTTTTGTCTGCTGTCCTCCTGCCTACACCTAAACCTGTAGAAGCTGAGGTACCGTGTGAACCTCCGTCCATCGCGGGGATTCCCTAGTGAAATCATTTCCGTAGACCGGCTCGCATGCCGCCCGAAGCACCACCTCTTCTCGACTTCCGTGAGCCACTCGCTCATCGACGGACCTAACATCGCTACAGATGTACCTCCCATCCTCCCCGATCCATACCCACCGGATCTCGTGGATCGACCCGCCGTCGGGCCGAGGGTCCTGCTGATCCGCGCATATTTACTCCCGTGACCTCCTAAAGGCCCTATCCTCCTCGAACTTCACATCCCGCCTGACAACAACTTTCCTCTATGCAGGAATGTAAATCTGAAAGGCCTTTGAGGTCTCACTGTAGCCCACAAAGATACCCTTCTCTGTGGTGGGCTCTAGTTTGGTCCTCTTTTCCTTGGGTATGTAGGAGTATGTAATACACCCAAAGATACGAAGATGACCAATATCAGGCTTCTTCCCAGAAAATGCCTCCTCCGGAGTCATGTGCCCCAAGGCACGATGCGAACTCCTATTCTGCAAATAAACAACAGTTTTATAGGCCTCTGCCCACAAAAATAATGGCAACCCCTAATCATGTAACATGGCTTTGGCAGCCCCTCTAATGGATCTGTTTTTCCTCTCCGCAACCCCGTTCTGCTGGGGGTTGTAAGGAATAGTGAACTCCCTCCTAATGCATGCCTCCGCACAATAGTCAAAAAACTCTCCGAGGGTGTACTCTCCTCCATTTTCCGACCTTAGGGACTTGATCTTCTGACCTGTCTGTGTCTCCACAAGAGCTCTGAACTCTTGAAACCGCTTGAAGACCTCACTCTTGGTCTTCAAGAAATAAATCCAGGTCCTCCTGGAGTGATCATCAATGAATAAAACATAGTACTCATATCCACTCAAGGAATGAATCAAATCAAGTATCCCAGTCGCTCTGCTATCACTGATGGGAAAAGGGGATTTGGCAAACTTTCCCATCGCACATCCTCTGCAAGTATCAAAGTGATCAGTACTGAAATATGGCACACCTGTAGTGATCTCCCGCAAAGTCCTCAAGGCTCCATGATACATGTGCCCCATCCTGTGGTGCCAAATATCACACAGCTCAGAATTGCTAGCTCTGTTGTCAGTGCTACTGCTCAATGCCAAAAGGGTTTGGAATGCAAACTTGTACACCTTTACATGGCGTACATCTATCACTATAGCTGATTCTGCTGGAGTACCCCTGGTATATATCAGCACCTGTCCTCCCCTGAATAGTATCTCATATCCTCTATCCTCCAAAGCTGAGACGGATATGAGGTTCTTACTCATCCCTGGCACATATAGAACATCCAACACCTTCAAGGGAGGTTTGGATTCCCTCTGAAATGTCAGTGTCCCCACACCAACTGCTCTAAAAATTTTGTCATCACCGAGTACTACCTCTATATCAGTGCCACTCTTTGAAAGCTCTGAGAAGTACTCATGGACTCCTGTCATATGACGTGAAGCCCCACTGTCCACATACCAGATACCCGAAGATGCTCCGCTAGTCGAGGGAAATGCATGCTTTCTCTGAACCTCTGTGGCAGGTGATCCTACACTAGTGGACTCACATGTAATGAACTCAAACTCTCGGTCAAAGCGATCTGTAAAGTCCTCAACCTCTGCTGATGCTGCCATGCTCTGGTTCTTCCCCTTCTTCTTCTTCTTCTTCTCTGGACACACAACTGCATAGTGTCCTATCTTCTGAAAATTCCAACACTTCACCTTGGAATAGTCCTTCTATGTGTTACCCTATTTACCTTTACCTTTTCCTTTGCCCCCACCACTGCTTGTGGAAGCTTGCTTCTTTCCTTTGCCTTTCTTGCCTCCTGCCAACAGTGCTACATCCTCATCCTGCTCAACTGGCTTGGCTGCCACAAGCTGACACTTCATGATCTCTGTCTGAATGCAATCATCCCAAAACCTCTCCCATGTGGGAATGGTCTCACGTGCACAAACCCCATCAGCAAAGTTCATCCATGAACTGGGGAGGCCATTCACTGCAATCCGCACCAACTTAGTGGGTGGAATGACCTCTCCAACTTCTGCCAACTCATCTCTCACATTAGTAATCTTTGTGAGATATCCAGCTACACTATCATTCTTACCCATCTTAATGGTTTTCATCTTCTCCTTCAGGACCATTTTCAGGTTCTCATTGGTACTCTGGTAGAGATTGGTCAATGTTGTCCACATCTCATAGCATTTCTCTTTCCTCTCACATGAGGAATGTAATGGTCTTTTATTCCATCTAGAATCAGTCTCTTACCCTTATTGTTATTTCTATTATATGCTGCCAACTGAACAACATCACTGGGCACAACGACAGGGTTCTATGCGGTATGCACCATGATGTCCCAGACTTCTGCCTCCTCAAAGATACTCTGCATTCCTCCTTCCAAACGTTGTAATTGGTATGCCCATCCAACCTATCCTCCACCCTCAATCCCAATGACATCCTGTTGTCTTAAAAACTGAAAAATAGCACTGTTGTAGTAAAGATAAAAAAATTTGTGTGTGAAAAATTAGCTTGCTGGAATTTTCTGAGTGAAAAATCAGCAGACTGTATTTTTCTTCTTGATGTCCCTGACTGCACTTTCAGCACTCAAGATTTGATACCATGTAGAAATTTCTTGACTTTCCCACCCCAGTTTTCAGTTTCACCTTATTTCTCCTTTTAGTTAAATTCCATTTCCCATATCCTTACATTCAACAACAGGAAAATAATTTTTGTTGAAAACATAAATTCTGGAAAATTTACAGAATGCTGGAAAATGCAGAAATAAAAATCATCAGATATAAACAGCCATTCAACACATTATAACACAGTGATTTTTGGTCAAGGTGACCCTGGAAAAACCCCCTACAACTCTTGGGGAAAACCAGTTCAAAAGCTCCTTCTTATTTCTGGGAAAAATGCTTTTACAGTGAGAGAAAAACTCAGAATAATCAGCAAGTACAGATTACAACTTATCTCGTTTTTCGTGCTTTACCACCACCTCGAAAAATGTGTAAACAGCAAAAAAGAACAGCAATAAATGTTGTACAGTCTCCTCGATTTTCGTGTCCAAATTTGCAGCCTTAAATGATGTTGTACGAACTGTCTAAAAATGCGTGCAAGCTTCAATAAATGATACTGTACTATTTTTCTCGATTTTCGTGCAGAAAAAACAGCAGAGCTGCTGTACGAATTTTTTCCTTGAAATCTATGCAAGGGTACAGCCACTTGATGTACGGCCTTCCTTGAAAAACGAGCCAGAAAAACCAGCTTCTCTGCTCCTCGATTTTCGTGCCAACTTGTTGTACGGCCTTCTTGGAAACTGAGCCAAAACTATTGTACAGATTTTCTAGAAAATCGTGCCCAAAATATGCCTTTCACTGTGTGCTAACTCTGTTTTACGGACTTGCTGAAGCACTACTTTGGAATGTGTGCCAAAGTGCTGCCTCTTTCTCCTCACTGCCCATAAATCTTCCTTGCTCCCTTGCTCTCCTTCTCCCATTCTGCTCATGAAAGAATGAATGACCTTTTCCTCCTTTTCGTCCTTTAACCTAACCCTAAGTGACTTTTGGGGAATCCCTAAATCCAATGGTTGAAACAGATTTAGATCTAGGGCTGAGATTAAATGTTCATTTAAATATCACTTTCTATTTTTTAATTCACCCCACTTTAATAAAGACCCATTTATTCATTTATTTCCAAAGTCACTTTTCCTTTCTAATTTTACATTGACTTTATTAAAGTCATTTTAAAATTAGACTTTAGTAACTTTATCACTTAAATTCACTTTTAAATTAGATTTGACTTTATAACTTTATAAAGTCACTTTAGGAGAAAAATTAAATTCTTTTGGACACTTTTCCCTAGGCCAAAGATCAAAGCCTTAGGGAACCACCTGTCCTCTGGTAACCAAATTTCAACAATGATATCTACCCAATATACATTTACCCCTTTTTCGAGTTGGGATTGATTATTTATGAAAAAGGAATACCTTAGCCTATCACGATTAAGAGGTTTTGTCAGACATAGTTTTCTACCTTTTCAGATCTGTGAGACTACCTATGAAAAGGGACTGCTGGAGTTTTTTTTTTCTGCTTATTTTCAAACTCTCGAAACATGAAAAGATGTCAATTTCCTCCTTTTTAAGACTCGTTAAAACCTAAATGACATCAGAAATCATCACCATGACGTAATCGACTTCCTCCTTCCTAGGGCTCGTAAAATGTACTAGGATGGATTTTTCTGAAAGACAAACTTACATGACAAGCATATGTTATCCCCTTCAAGCTTGTTTCCAAAAATAATTGGGGTACTCTCCAGCAATGGTGGGGGAAAATGGAACCAGTTCTCACTCTTTTCAGTAGTATGTCGCTCTTGAACATGACACTCCTCTGCATTCATGTTGGGTTGGGGACATCTCATTTCGTCATTTTTTCCTCCATGGGTTTGCATAGTCTGTTTTGACCTCTCATCTGCTCTTTGTCACGTCATCATGAGCTCAGATCGTTTGATTTCAAATACTTCCTGTTAGGAATCTGTAATTTTAGCAGATTCGTAAGACTAAAACTGCAGAAGCAACATTATTTCAACCAACTTTGGGATTTTAGGATCTAGCCCTCCTGAATCCAGAGAGGGATCTCTCTATGAATGAGTTTAAAGATGTGATCTTCAATAGCTGAAATTGTGATATTACGCTAGTTATGAAGAGCTTGGGTTTTTTTTTGTTTTGGTTGGGCAAGGACATGATGAAGGCAAAGGCAGTTTCAAAAATGAAGGGTGAAGGTGTCTGCAGATGAAAGAATGATTTCGCTGACAGAAAGGCAAAGACCGTTTTAACCCATTGGCTATGGAGTCATAGGAGGATTTTAATTGGACAGCAAGGTTCAAGCATGATTCATGGGGCAAGTCACTTATGTCAAAGGATCTCTTAAGGTGATTTTATGGAATGAAACAGATAGGAAATGAAGAACAAACAAATAAAGGTATAGTGAAACAGACTAAGATCAAATAAGTTCTTTTAAACTATATTGCTTCAGCATGTACTTAAAGAAAAACATGAGAGTATTCTGAGATCAAGTTAATACCTTTAAACTAGCCTACTTTGAAGTTCTTTCAGTTAGAAAACATTAAACAACAGTTGAAAAGCTTAAGATCAGGTAAGTACCTTTAAACTACCCTGCTTTCAGCATTTTCAATAAGAAAAAACATAAAAGTATTTTGAGATCAGGTTAATACTTTTAAACTAGCCTGCTTTGAAGTTCTTTCAGTTAGAAAACATTAAAAAAACAGTTGAAAAGCTTAAGATCAGGTAAGTACCTTTAAACTACCCTGATTTTAGCATATTCAATAAGGAAAACATAGATAACAGTGACAAAGAGAAATTTAGATCAGGAAAGTCCCTTTAAACTTACCTGCATTGATGTACTCTTCAAAGAGAACGTTCAAATGAAGAAAACATAGACAATAAAGCTTTCAGTAAGAGTAGGGTACTGTTGAAAGTAAATCCTAGCTCTATGTTTGCTGCTCTTTATCAGAGAAAGTGAACAGAGTGGAAACATTAAGCAAAATAACAATTGTCAGTGAGAAACACATCACCATTGACACAAATCAGGATCCCATAAATCAGCAGCTTGTATTAGATGTTCAAACCAGTTACACTCAGCAAGCCCGGTGGGTCTCTACAACTTCGAACTTCCCATATCAGCTTATATATATTTGAATTGAAAACAGGGCATCAGTAGCTTCAGAATAATTATTACATACATTCAGATGTCCAGAGACCAACATTTTCTCATCTTCTACAAAAGTATTTTTAGAATAATGAAGAGGTGGGAAGATTTCCTAGGGGTCAAGTATCATTAATTATGTAATCAATGCAATTCCTGGCCTTTGGGAACTAGGCAAGGCATAAGGTGGGAATGTAATCATTTATAACTCTGCTTCATAACTTTGTTTGTGCCTTTCGAGGCCTAATGATTGAAAAAAATCTACTTTTGGACTGTTCTTTAACCTTTAAAAATAGTTTTGCCGACAATTTGGAGATAAGACCCTTGATTATTATTATTTGTTCAGCAGCCTTTGATTTTCTGTGAGGAATATATCTGGTCCTGATCAATAAATTTAGCTTCTGATTGAATAGTTTGAGGCACAGGTGGCATCGTGGTAATTAAAGGGATCAATTTGCCTTATTTTGTGGCGGTGGAGGCGTTCCTGTTGACAAAACCCTTCAGATCTTCTGTAAGTTGTGTTTTATTTTGGGGATTAGGCTTTTGATAATCATTCTTAGCTGTAATCCCTGTAAGCCTATCTTTAATCTTCTACTCTGATACATTCTAGTCTTCAACACTGATACTCTTTGACTGTGCCCCTTTCATGGTGTTTTTGTTGGTGTGCAGGGTTGCGCAGGGTTCATAAGGCGTCAATGGTTCATGAATCATTGATAAACGTGAATTTTAAACCCTGTCAGTGATTTCCTGTGGTGAATTGAAGGCGGGAGGGTCATCACCCTCAACCTTCGTAATTTCTTCAGCGTAGCGGAAAAATACATTGAAACCCTGCAAAATATGAAAAACTATTATAAAACCTGCATATATAGGTTAACTGCATCGGGAGGCATGTGAAGAAAGTGGGGCCGTTGGATGGCATCATCCAACGGTCAGGATTGATCAGGAGATATCGTAGAATGGGTGGAAAAAAGATTAAATCCAAGCCGTCGATCGTGCAAATATCGACGGTTGAGATTGAATGAGGAGGCGGAAAAAGGAGAATGAATCTGAGCCGTCGATCGCGCGGAGATCGACGGTCGGGAGCACAAGTTGAAAGTCAAACGGAGAAATCGGGAGATGAATTGTGGGCCGTCGATCTGCAGGTCAGATCGACGGTAGAGATTAACTGGATGGCGTGCCGTACCCTGAGTTATCGCATGTGCATCAGAATTAACTATCGTGCATCTTCGGCAAGCGATAGCCGTTGGATGGCCCGCCCCAGATCGGACGGTCCACGGCAATATCGCTGGGCATCCACGTCTGAACAATAATGCGCGATGGACTACGGTTATGCGCGATGGACGACGGTTTTGAAAAAGGTACAGGGGACGCGTGTCAACCGTTGTATGGAATCGCTGGCCATCGGGAAAAAACCACCCTTTCCCCAAAGGCAGTGCAATGGATACTGCCGATTTTGGGCAATCGGCTTATGGGCGGTGGGGACCACGGGGAGATGAACTCCGCACCGTCGATCTATAGAACAGATCGACGGTGGAGATTTCTTTGAACTTTGGACCGGCGGAGGTATAAAATATAATAAACCAGTGAGTTTAATATATACCCAAAGGTTTTAAACTTTGGGCAGAGGAAATATAAAATGGCATGGCGCCCGATTGGGGGGCCTTAGGGTGCATGGAAGGATGATATGACCGGGGGCTAGAAAGGAGGAGCTAATCGCATATCGGAAGATCAGGGATGGGCTTTTCAATCAACCCATTATATTAACACGTGATTTCAGTTTTTAGACCAAAACTTTGGAAAAGCGGGTTTTTGTATTTTACAAAGGAAAAAAGGAATGGGGATGGATTATTTATAAGGTTTAAAGTACGGAAGGCGGGCCCACGGTATATACATATAAAATAATGATCCGATCGGGCGAATTGGAGGATTGTGCGATTGCGATGAATCGCATCGCAAATATTTGCGATGGGTACTTCAAATAAACTCACAGCTTGGAAAGATTGCAATTGCGATTAGCGCCCGGGTCTATAACCTTTGGTTTTTGCAGAGAAAGCACGAGATCCGAGGCTCAAAACAAAGGGGCTGATCGCAATCGCATTTTCACAACATGGAACTAATCTCAAAAACTTGCGTTATTTGAAAATTTGCGATGCGATAAGCGCCTTAACCTGTTAGCAAGTGGTTCCAGCCCCAAAGCGTATGGTGGGGAAGTGGTTAGCACTTAGCCCAAGGGGCTTAAGACCATAGTAAAAACTTGTATTTTTTGTGAATTTTTCATAGATTTCAAAGGAATTGGGGGTTTCGGAATAGTTAGAAAATTAGTTTTTAACTATGTAAAGAGGATTTTCATAAATGGAAGAAGAGGATTTATGAAAACAAGGGAGTTTTTATGGAGAAAAAGGGGAGCAAATGAATATTTGAGAAGGGGGAAAATGAAGGTATTTCAGCAGTTTCTTCTCATGATTTCAGCAGGATTTCTAAGTATAAAATGGGAACAGCAATGAAAATTTTGGACAGAAGCATGAGGCCTTCAAGGAGCCTTCAAGAGACAACAATTTTTAGTGATAAACTTTGTTCCTTGGAGGCTCAAAAAGTCTTAGACACCTTTCGGTATAACAAATATTATAGGTGGCTAACACTTCCAATTTCCGAAGTCGTGTCACTGATATGTTCAAGAGAAGTTGTCTTTTGTAGTTTTCAACCCCTGATCCTCTGTTTGGTCCTAATTCAATATCATCTTATTCCTCTATCTCATGTCGATGATGTGGGAAACATTGTTTCCCTCCTTAGACTAGGTCACTTCTTGTCCACTTCAGCTCATTATCTAGGAAGATGATCTAGAGACTCCCTTCTGGGACCTTGGAGCTTGCATGCCTCAATGGAAATTTCTTCACATTCGATGATAGGTTCTCATCATTGGCCTTCGATCGAGTGATTCCGTGGGTGTTCAATGCTAGATCACTGTTCACACCCCCTGATTGTACTAGTCGTACCTTGAGAGCCATTTTCATTGTTGGTGGTTTCTCCCATGCATGTTAATAGCTTACATCATTGTCTGGTAATCAGGTGACTTTCTTCCATGTTTGACTTTAGCTCACATATTCACATGCTCTAATTTGTACTTGTTCGGGTCAAGATGGAGCACAAGACCCTGGGTTTTGTCTGATAAAATCCAAGCTGTGAGATTATTTTGGTTTATTATGACTTTATGCATGAATATTTTGATTGGATGGTTGTGACCATACCTGAGTCTATTTATTGATCCTTCTTACTGGATGGCTACATCCATACCTCGGATCTCAGTTTTATATGTACTTTATTATGGATGGTTGCGCCCATGCCGCATGTTCATGTATCATAGATATTAGTTGTATTTGTACTTGCAGGTCTTCCGACGGAGGTGTTTGGTTTGAACACGTTCTCATAAACCATTTCACTCCTCCCTCTCTCTCAAACCTCATACTTTAGGGGGCATCTGTTACACATTATTTTGTCACCATCCCTACAATCCCCATCCCGCACATTGGAGGTCCATTTCTATAACTTATGTGTATTTTCATTCCTTGCTAAAAGTATCATTACATCCCTTAGCATGAGAAGAAAATTTCCTCTATTGACTATTCGTGGAGCAGGCTCTCAAAAACACATGATTTTGGGTCGGCGCTGGCAGGAAGTTGTGGCCTCGCGCCGATAGAGAAATTAGCACTGGGCCTCGTGCCCATTGGTGCTATGTCTCAGTATACTTCCAGCGCCAAGTTGTTTTTGGAAATTTTTTTAAGATAGAAGCAAAGTTTCCATTGCCAACCACTTCGTGAGTGGATTCAGTATGGTTTACTCAACTGAATAATGTCGAACACCTTCCTTTGGCTTCTTTTTTCCTACATTTGAGTAACCTCCCAAAGGATAAGGCCTCCCTTCCACAATATGAGGGATCTCAAACCACCTCCTCCTCTCCCATAAATACATATCTCTCACATAGATGCAGCTAGATGAAATGCTTGAATGGCTAAACAGTCTGAATATACTTGGTGTGAGATAGAGAAGAGAGAGACCCATTGTCAAGAGAGAGTCTGGGCTTATTTCCTCGCCAAGTCTAATTCCATGAAGAATGCTTGAGACGCATTTCGACTAGACCCACTGAAGGAGGCTACAACATCAAGTCTCTTTTAGTTGTAAGCTCTTTCTCTCTTCTTATTAATACATGATTGATGTTTTGGTTCCCGTTTTGCATTTGATATGCTTAATATTTTGCAATACATTTAGTTATCCTTGACCAATTAACTAGTTATGAATGAAAGTATGTTTTCGTATGTTGCTATCGTTCTCTGATCTTGTGCAGTCACCTGAGTATTACCACTGAAGGACCATGACGTTTCAGGACAAATATCAGGATATTACTGCCACAGCTACAATAGCTGCATTGGAACAAAGGTAGGACATCTATCCCGACTCAGTTTCATTCATAAACTAGGAATTCAAGCATTAGCATGCTCCCTTGCTGCTATACCCACCCTATGGCTGGAGGGATCGCCTCTGTCCATAGAGGAGATTTAATTGCATAACAGTAGGCCATAACTTAATCATACGAACTTTTATTTTGATGAAACAAGTTGCATTGGAATCCTATTGGCAAGCTCTACAATGTAGTCATGGTTTCGAGCAATTATGAAAACTTTGATTTTTGAGCTAAATACTAAGCACTTGATCATTCCTCCCCATTAGAAGCCTTTTGGACCCCAAAATCTCTCCTAATTACTGATTATGTGGATGAGGGGACTATTCCCTCACCCTTCTAGTCTCTATCCATTGACATTTTCCCAATTTCATCATTCGAAGCTTTTCATAAAAAGTCAACTTTCCCTCAATTCTTACGACCTTCTCTTGATTTCATTGACACCATCATGACGCAATATTTTTAAATTTGTAGAACATCAATCTATTTTTGCATAAACCATATTTTTCCTACCTTGCTCAACAATCAAAGAAAACTTAGAAACTTTCTCACCTTGCACATTGTCACCATGGATATTTTTAGCTGATCTCTCTTTGTACTTGCGTTGACTCTTGACCAAGTTTATTCATCATTGCCATGTACCTTTTGAAAACCATAAACCAGGATTTGTGGAACCCATGCCTTCATTTCCAAGTTGCTTTGTCACTTTCTCTTTTACCTTTGCACCCTCTTGCACTGGCATCTTGTTTCCAACACTTCTCAACATCAATGTTGACTGTTGCAAATGTTTTTCACCTTATTTCAAAGGAAACATGTTAACATCCTGAAACAACTCATTACAAGCATAATTATATTTATGAAAAGTGTGATTCAATACATCTTATTGTTTTATCATAAACAATGTCAAGTTCTGACTTGCATTCACTATCCTCTTCATTTCACTTTCATGCATAAGAGACAAACATGTCTTCTTCTTATGTGCTCTAATTATGTACTCAATACCATCCTTAAACAACTGGTACTTGTTATCATGGTGATGAAATAAAGCTTTCATATCATACAAATAAGGACTTCCCAATACAATACCAAATATCTCAAGCAGCACCACATCAATCTCACCTTCATCAAGAAATTTTGAGTTAATGACGAATCTTAGTAAGCACTTCCTTGTAACTTGCAAGTTTTCATTCTTCCAAATCCAACCCAAAAGATCTGGTCTTTGATGTATAATTATTTCAAGGCCTATTTTCTTAACCAAATATTTGGAAATCAAGTTAGATTGTGACCCACTATCAAAAATTGTATAAATCTTGGTATGTTTAGATACAACTCTGTTATAGGTCAATTTGGGCATCATCCCCCAAGACCAATGAATAGGGTCTTTCATCCCCTTAATTTAGTTGCTATATGCCCTAAGTGAATACATTCCATTGATGGCTTCAATTGTGAGATTTCCAAGGTTTGAAGTATAGATTATATGACCCATTGACTCATCAATGCTCCTATGCAATGGCATAACTACGTTGTAGTGCACTTACCTCCATGAAAAGGTGCACTGCAGTGCACTTCCCGACACTCAAGGGTGTGTTGCTCTCCTGGGAGCGAAATCATCATTGTTCTGGGAATCTCCACATGTCCAATTCCTTCTAGAAGATCTCATAGGTGTCATACTTTGAATACAAGTGTTCATCCATCACCTCTGAACTTGGAAACATGTCTCACCTATTATTAGAAAGCCATTCAATTCCATTTATTGAGAACTACCTTAAATTACCTATAAATTAAGCACTCATCTAAGGAAGAATTTTTATGTAATTTTATGTTGTTGGATTCTCAATTGATGAGATCTGGAAGTACTGATATGCTGTTGAGATGATGCTTGATGCCATGAGGACGAAATGAAGTTGGAGCAAGTTGACGATGAGTCTATCTATTGGTTGTAATCTTCTCCTCCTACTTTCTCAATAAAGATAATTGTTCATTTTCTCATACATATGTTTATATCTTGTGAAATTTATTATTGATTATGTATGTATCCGTATATTCAATCGGTTCGATTTGATTAAGATAAGTAGATACTTGTATATTTGTATGTTGTTTGTTGTTCTCTGTCATTGATTGAAAGAATCGATCTAGCGGCTTTAGTTGGATTGGGACCGACGATAACAATGATAGAAGGAGAAGGAGAGTGAAATGACCACAACTAGGCTTCTTTCCTTTCTGTCTATCAATTTGACTTAGAGGAAATAATAGTTTTCTTTCTTCTCTTGTTCTGAGTGAAGGAACACCACACTCAGGGAATCTGGTTTATCCATAGATTCAAATTCTGTATAACAAATTGGCGACTCTGCTGGGGATAAATCCATCATTCCTGGTGTGTATTCCTCTGTTTACCATCATCAATAGACTCTACTTTCTTTTATCAGTCATTTGAATGAACAAATTTCCTTAGAAGTTTTTTTAGCTATTTGTTTCCCAAACTTAGTTGCGCCCAACGCATTGTTGGTTAGGGTACAGTGCATTGTGTTCCATTAAAGGGTGCACTGTAAAACACTATATGCCCTTATAGAGTGTGTTTCCACCTTAGGCAACCAAATTCAATTAAAATTTGTCTTTTCTTTCAGTTTCAACCAATTTTCAATTGTATTCTCAGATGTCTAATTTCTCTTAGAGACCAGTAAACATTCCTTGTTCTTCCTCCTTTGAAAATTTATTTGTTCAATGTTTCATTAGTTATTTTCTTTATCATTGAAAAATCAAATTCAAAGTAGTTAATTTTTCCATTAGACCAATTATGTTTTCGAAAAGGAAATTGTTGTTTCATTCCTCATTTCCTGTAGGAAAATTGTAGTTTCATTATTTTTTTTCCTAAGATAAATTGTTGTTCCATTCCTCGTTTCTCAAAAGAAAACATTTGTTTGATTGATTTATGCATTTAATTTCCTTTAACTCATTCACATTTAAGGGAAATGAAAATAAAAACATGCATGTGCATTTAGAGATTGTCTTTGTTGCATAGGAATAATTTAGGTAAATCTGCATTTAGTTTGTGCTCTTTGTTATATACTCAAAATTTGATTGCTCTTTCCCCTTAGTAGCTAGGATTTTCACTGAAAAACTAAATTGAAAATTTTTCTTACCATTTAGTTTTCATTTTAGGAATTTCCCACTACATCACACGATGAACCTCAAAGATAAAATTTTAAACAAGATCAACATAAAATTTACTTCAATTAACCTAGGAAAGCATTGTAACATTAACGATAAAATTTAGATAGTCTAGGCTAGAGATGTATTTTGGCATTGTTAAACATATCAATTGTCACTAACTTGTCTACGATACATTCCTAATATGAAATCCCACTCCACGTGCGTAAGTATATCGGAGCCTATCCACGTACCTTCGAGTATATAGGGTGGAGTTCTATTACGAAAAGTATAACGAGGTGCTCTGATTGTGCGGTTTCGCATTACACAGAGCTAATACAGACTTGGGACTCCACATACCTTCAATTATATTTGGGAGGATAACTTTAGGCTGCTTACCATCCATAGGTAACCAAGTCGATCACCTTGTAACTTGTGATACACCAAACACAACATTCGGGGGGATTGCCTGCCCATACTTCTTGGTTCACCTGGAGGTATTCTTCTGTTCACAATTACTTGGTAAACTTTCACCCTAGTATCACCCTTTTATCTGTTTATTTGTTTTTGTAATAAAATCAATCAGTCATCGTGGAATAAGAACATCCCTTTCCCCATTGTTCGCGTATAATAGCACTTAAACCACCTTTACCACAGGAAGTAATTTATGTTCGGCGAAGGCGACCTTGTTCTACCGAAACTTATACCATCAGTACATTTGGTGCGTCATCTTCATCACATATACCAGAGGCATCTTGATTGGTTTCTACACATATTTTTTTATCCATTGTCATCGAAATGGAGTCCTCGCATCTACCTGTGGACACTGCACATCCAATCAGTGAGACCATACCTCCCGAACCTGACATTGTTCAATTGGAAGTCGATCCAGATCCCATCGTTCTTTTACTAGAACATCTAGATCCCGAATTCGAACAACTGGAAATTGTTCCTGTATCGGTTTCTTCTCAGTCGATCATAACCATTGATTCTTCCCTTTCACGTAGTCAACCACCTTGTTATCACTCTATAATTTAGAATATTGACAAGACTAAACTATAAAGAACAACATCAAAACCGCTTGAAGCCTAGGATCTAGCCTTCCTAGACTCAGAGAGGGATCTCTATATTATATTTAGATTTTTTTGAGTTTACTGATGTTAGGATAGTTAAATTGATTGTAAGAGTTTGTTTGTTTGATTTTTCTTGGTTGGATAAAATAGGTCTTTCCTAAATACACATGAAATATCAGAGTGACGGAAAGCCAAGCTAGCTACGAATACGGGTGTTTATAGCTGAGTGTAATTATGGGGTGTAGAAAGTGCTTTCAATAATGACTTAAGAGAAATTAAGAATTCTTAAATCATACATCAAAAGAAAACATTGAAATTGTAAAGACAGTCAAAATTAAGGTACTCTAAAACAACAAATCTTAATCTAACCTTCCTACTTTACAAATGGAATTATAAATGGACACATGAAGAGATTACAATGAGGAAAACATTAAACATGAATGAGGGAAAAACATCACCAGGACACACAACACATGAATCTTGCAGAATAGTCTCTTTATTAATGCTCCAACTTGAAAATGAGAATGCTTGCAATGAAAATTGTTTACAAAACTAGGGTCCAACCCTTGTTATAGAATTAAAAAATGTATTTAAACTATTCGCACCATATTTCCGTTATCGGAAGGGCAATCAGTTCCTTTACCATAGGGGTAACTGAAAAGTGGGTCTATACGTCTCAAGCAGGGACGCATGTGGCTCTCTCTATATAGATGTCCGAAGTAGGAGTGGAAGTGTCCCTTCGTTGGAATAGCCCTTTGGGAGGTGCTTGATGTCCTTGAGGAGTTTTTATCTGATGTTGTGGTGATTTGTTGTGCTAGAGAATATAATACATCGGATGTGTTTTTTACTAAAAATTCACTAAGCTATCAGCTTCGTCACTGAACTGAGTTGTCATTATTCCTAGAGCCTGCATAGATTTTCCCAACTTTCTGGAGTCGGGATCTTCATCCCGTTTAGCTTCCTGTAGACTTAGTTAGTCTCTGTATACTTCATGAATGTTGGTTTCTACTGAAAAATGTGATTCACCTCTTGTTGTATGAATACATCGTTGCTAATGGTCTCATAAAATTCTTTCCCGGTCATGGTGTTCTTCATATTTTCAAATTTGGTTGTGTCCTTGGAGATCTCTGTGAGATTCTTTACATAATCCATCCTGGGCATCATTTTATCGTTGATGACAAACAAAGATGGCAAGCCTCTATTGTATAGTGGCTCAATCCTAATAAAAAACCTACTCACCCCAACTTCCAGCTGATGGCATATTTCTTCTATCTGTGTGACCATACCTTTCTTATTCAACAACCTTTTTAACTTCAAGAACAGACATTGTTCTGTCAGCCACTTCCACTTACTCCAATTCATGGCTGCTCTTGGAATTCAGGAATCTGATGATATTTTTGGCATTTTGGGGCTTATCTCCAAGTTTCTGTTTTGTTTTCTCGAAGGCCACCTTTACTACATCAATCAGATCCCTTTTCTAAGAAATTATCCAAATTGAGGGCCATATATCATTTATAGACTCAATTATATCCAACCATATTCTTTTCTTGACTCTTCCCATCATGCTGCCAATTGAGGACTCCTGAAGAGACTTCTGCAAACTTTCATTTAGCTTTTTGCTAATCTGCAATTCAGTCGCTTGTGCAGTGTCTTTTCCTTTGAGTTTCTCCAGCAGATCATTGAGTTGATTCTACAACCATTTGATCTCTGCTGATTGTAGAGACATGTTCTCCATTGCCTCAACTATCTATTCAGTACTTTCTCCTACTGCTCCTGTGGATGTTGTGGCTAGTGGGATTAGTGTGAGAGGAGCTGATTTTAGGGGAATAATGGCCTTATCTGCTTCTTTTGTTGCCCCCTTCACTGCATCCCTTACAACTTTTTGTCTTTCTTTGATCATTTTTCCCATTTCATCCTCCATTTTCTTGATCTGCTCCACTTGTTCCACAACTAATTGTAGCATCTCTACTTTTTGTGCCTTGGTCGCTTATATCTCCTTGGCCATAGAGTATTTTGTTACTAGCGTCTTAAGCTTCCTCCTCAAAGAAGCTATTTTTGCGTTCTTCTTCCTCACAAGGATTTGTGCCACTGCTATGTCTGATGGATTATACCCGAGCTGCATCACTAATTCCTCCAGAGATTTTATCTTAGAATCTTTGGCCATGGAAGAGATCCTTTCCAATTTTAATTGTGATTGTGTGTTGGACAAGGTCACCTATAGTTTTGAGAGACTCATGGCTGTGATAGTCAGGGTGGAGGATACCATTTCCCCAGTCTGCTTATGCATCTCCATCTGGTCTATTGGGTGGATGTTATTTGCATTAAACTCAAATGATTTCTTCTTGTAGCCCATTACACCTTTGGGTTGAGGAACTTGTGCTTCCAAGAATGTCATCCTCATTCTTCCCTTCTCAGAGTCAAAGGCTGATAGAAGTCTACTCTAGGAGATGCATGTTTGCTTCCAAAATTGATTGTAGGTGTTGGTCTTGAGAACCTCATTCCTTCTCTTGATCTCCCTAAATGTGCCATAGATGTCTTCCTCCTCTTGTTCTGTAGTGGAAGTAGGTGTGGGATTTTTCACATTCAGCTATTGGAATGGCACGGTGGCAGAGGAAGTGGGGAATATTGGGTGGCCATTTGCTATTACACCATTTTTTGGTTATCTAACCTATTACTATTAGATGAACCTAAGTACACCATGTAAGACCAATTTTACCCTAAGTAAAATTTCTTTCACTATGAAAAATAACTTAGCAAAACACCTTTATTAAGTTGTTTATGGTCTAAACAGGAAACCCTGTGAGGAAATATTAAATAAATGCACATTTGTTTGATTTTCCTCAAGGGTTAATTAGTTAAACAAAAGTTTAATTAATATTCCTGGTCATATTTAACCCAAAACAGGAAAAGTAATTAAATAAATTATTATTTATCTTATTATTTTCTAGGAATAATTATTTAAACCTTATTTAAATAATATTCCATGTTAAATTTAACTAAACCACTCATAAATAGTTAAATCAATCATTATTTATTTAATTATTACTCAACCACATCCTTAAAATGATAAATAAGTCATTTATTTATTTATTATTTACAAATAAGGGATTTAACCCAAGTCAAATTCCTTTTCCCTCCAACAAAAATACTAAAATATTCCATAAAGTTGGATCTTGATTTGGTTAATAATATTTTAACTATGCACCAATATCTAGGCTAACTCAATATTTTGTTATAAATAGAAGGGTTTTTCTATTCATTCATCACCTTTTGTTGCCTAAGATCACTCTGGATCTATTCTTTTGGTCTGACTTTGATCCACCATCATTGTCATATTTTTTTATCCATTTGCTTGTGAGCTCCCTTTGAGTTCCTTTTTTGTCTAGATTTTCTACACGATCAAGAGAGAGGTATTTTAGATTTGAAGTGCTGACGACTTACAATAACCCATCCCAGTGAGGAGAAATGGTAACAACCTTCTATGTTTTCCTCCGAGGTGCCCTTAATATAAAATTCATTCAACATATTCTTGTCTTGTCTATTGGATGCATGGAGTAAATCTCGTTTTATTTACTACTTAATGTCTTTTTGATGCATAGATCTAGATTTTTGCAGCATTTATATTGATCAACTAATTGCATATCTGAAGATATTGGCAGCCATATTTTTTTGTTAGGGTTCTTTGTTATGCACAACTAAAGTGGTATTTTTTCATACACTTGCAATTAAGATTCATACTAACAATTGGTGCCTCCACACGGGTTTACGATTACAACCACTGCCGTTTTTCTTATCCTTGCATATCCAGCTGCTTCAAACCCTAGGATTTCTCTTCAGCCTCTTGCTTTTCTTTCTTGATATTTTTTTGAACCTATAAAACCCTAAAACAGTAAAAATTCTAATTTCTGTGTGTTTTCAGACCTATTGCACAGGTGACAGACATCAGTCATAGCTGGGACGACACTTTTTACTGAAATCTGCTGTCGAGAGTGTCGGAAGTGTAGGTCACACTTTTTGGCCTAAACCTACAACCTAGAGCTTCAAGATGCACTTTTTAGCCCAAAAACTACGACCTCTACTAAAAATAGGTCAGAAACTGCGACCTAGATTTTTTGCAGGAGTTTTTCTGAATGTTTTCTAGGTTTGTTTGGGCCTCTGTTTAGGGTTGTCTGACCTCTATCTCCACCCGTTTTGGACCTTTACTTGTTTTTTTTTACTCAAATAAGTGGGAACCTAGCCCCCTAGGGCTTCAGTACCCTCCACACTTTGTGGAAGAGTTTTAGCTGTTGCAGGTTGTCTGAAATTTTTATAGTGTTCAACCATTTTTCAAATCTAATACCTCACCTTTAGATCCACTTCAGATTGGCTATTTATCCATTCAAATCACCTCATTTAGTTTTGTTTGGGTTTCCTCTAGGGTTCACCTGTTTCCCTCCAGGAGATATCCTTTGTCCACCTCATTTACAGCAATCTTTCCTCTGATTTGTTGTTGTTTTATGCACCACTTTCCAACAGATTTTGACCTTTAGATGCCCGTCCCTCCTGAACTTAGATCTATTGTCTATTTTGGTGTGTTTTGACTAGTTTTTTGCCCACCTATAGACTACTTGTTGAGAGGCCCACCTCCTTGGGTTTAGATTATCGCATTATTAGATGTTTATTTACTGTTATTTCAATTTCATATACAGTTATCTGCAGGTTTATTTACAGTTACACAACACACTTTTTCTTTTTATCTACAAATGTCTGGGTTTAAAAATTAAAATTTACACACTCCGCACACACACCCTAGGCGAAAAAGGGCTTGGTTAACACTGCCAAGCAAAGACTCTAAAGCTTTGAAATCAATTGATCCTGCACCTCTTTTCCCTTGTTTCGACATTTTAATCAGTTGATCCTGCACCTCCTTGCCCTTGTTGGTCTCTTTTTCCCTTTGTTTCGTGTTTGTTTCATCATCATTGCGCCACCTGTTAGCCCCCCTATGATGTTTTGGCAAGCAAATTAGGAGGCTAAATTGTTGTTGAGTCTTCAAGGAATGCATCTCCCCTGAAGACACATCATCCTTGAAGCCTCCTGTGCTTTGCCTTTGATAAAATCCCTCTGTTGACTCCCTTAGTAAGGTCTCATTGATTGCAAAATAATCCCCCAAAGGCCTTCATTTGCCCCTTGTACCCCTGCAGAAACATCCCATTCTACCCCTTTGTCCTCCTTTATCGAAATTCCCCTCTAATCCTTCTAAACCATACCCATACCCTCTTGAGTCATTCCTACACCCTTGGTTTAGCCTATTTCCCCTTTTTCCTCCATCGTTACGCTTCCACGGCCTTAAAATACAATAAAATGGGCCATAATCCATGTTTTCCATATATGTTGCCCTAGCCCTTTCGGCCGAGCCCCCTGCACCATCTCCCTCCATAGGACCCGGCGCCGTGACCATGCACTAGGGCGAAAGGCACTTATTGCAAATAAATGTCGGAAGCGCTATCCACCGTTCGTTTATCCACTAAATCAACAGCCAAAGTTCACTCGCTTCTGTGGTCCCTGCGCCAGTACTCCCTGTTCTAAAACCGCCTGTATCTATCGCACCACTTTCTGAGGGCTGTCGGTATTTTCTTTTTTGGAGCGATTCCATGCATCGTTCGACGCGTGGCACCAGTACGGCTGGAAAACCACCCTCCCATCATGCATTAAATTTCATCCGTGGACGCAGAGCGATATCGCTGTGCGTTGTCCGATCTGAGGCGGGAAATCTAACAGTGATCGCTCCACGAAGTTGTGCGCGCAATAACCCATGGCCACCATACCCTTGGCCCACTATCCATCGCCCTCCGACGTGTCCTCAGCCGTCGATCTCCTCTTGAGATCGGACAGTTCAGATTTGATTACCCCCCGCCGTTGACCATCCCGTCATCCCTCGGACCCGACACGTCACCACTCCATGTGTCTCCATCGTACATCCACCACCCCGTTATATATGTTCATTCCACAGTCAAACATTTGTTTTTACGTTAAATATCTATGCACTTTTCCAACCTTCACCAGAGCATTTCTCCACCATTCCTCTGCATTTTTTCACCATCGTCCCACTATCATCCTTGTAGTCACTCACATCATCCAACCACATGGTGCATATGTACTATTGTAAGGGCACGTTGCACAGAGAAAGTCGGATTTGTAAGCTAGTACTACAAGGAAATGTCCGGAAAGGTGGTGGCCGCTTAAATATTATCAAAAGACAGTTCAATCTCCGCGAAAACCTATCTGGTGCCATTAAAGCCCAGATTTTGCAGATTAAGACATTTATGAAGTGGCAGAGAAACACCAGCTAGTGATCCATGAGCTCAACGTTCAGTATTGAAGATTTTGAACCTTAATACAGTGGTTTAGAGGCAAAGCACCAGATTAGCGACATCATGGATCACACAGAGGGTACAACATGTAGAAAACCATATCATCGAGGTTTTCACATCAGCAGAATGTTTTCCCATGAAAGGAAAAAATGCCCATGCAGTGTTCAACCTATGCTGTGTTCTAGAGAGATTTTCTGCCCTGACAAAAGTCCTGGTGCTATCAAAGAATTTGTTTCACAAGTATGGCAGATCCAAGCATCATTTATCTTTATTTTGTTTATTCACCAAAATTACTACAAAGTGTTGCAGTCAAAGTACATCAGGGGCATACCTAGAGTAAATGGAAATCTGAAGAAGATCATTCTTTCACCCAAGGAGTGCCAGAATTGAATGCTCATAATTTAAAGCAGAACGAAGGCCTAGCCTCTTCTCCTCTTCTGAGTTTTAATGCTACATTTATTTTTCCACCTACCTTCTTCACTCCTCTTGAGCTATAAATTCATGTAGAAACTTATTGTAAAGGTTATTGATCAGTTATCAAAGAATTGCAAGTAGTTTCTTTTAAGACACAGTCTCTGTGTAAAGTTGTAAGATAGGGTGAGGAATATGATTTTGGACTGAGTATTCAGCTATTGACAATGTTGTACTTGACTGGTGTTGCTATTTAATATGACAAGCACATTTCTTTGGATCCTGATCTAAAGCAGCGGTGATGTTTTCCTATCTCTATGTTTTAATTCATTTCATTTCGTTTCTACTGGCTTTCATCAAAATATTGGCATAGGATTTACCCTTGTTAGGTACCCTATGTTTCTGCTCTCCTTACCTTTGATGTTTTCTACCTAATGTGTTATCTAAGAATCAATTTCAGTTGATTTAACCAGTGTAGTGGATGTTATTGCCTACTCTCTGATGTATGAATTAAATGAATCTGTTCTTAGATGTTCTTGTTAGGATTTAGCTGGAAGATTTGGGAACACTGGGGGTTAGAGTTATCCCGGTCCACTAGGATCCTTGTGCGACCAGCTGGTCTTTAACTTTGTGCCCTGAATCTGTATTGTTTCCTCCTCCCTTACCATTCCATACCACATTATCATCTTTAATATCCAATGTTTTAGATGACTAGCCCAACAGAAAGCCTGCATACTAATTAGCAAGCAAATCGTTTCCTGACTCCATTGCCCAATGGTCTTGAATGTTCCATGGAGTACTTCACCTCTGCCTTATTCCTCTTTTCTCATCCTTGTCTTACATTGAACCCTTCTTTCCTGATGACCAGCAACCAAACAAACAATCGAACAAACAAACCTCGAGCTTTATAACTAGCCTAACATCATAAACCTTTGAGCTTCAAATACATATTCCTTTAACAAACATAGAGAGATACCTCTCTGGACCCAGGAGGGCTAGATCCTGAGGTCTAAAAGTGGTTTTATGTTGTCTCATCTTTTGGTATTTCCGACCTTGCCAAAACATGGGAACCCTGACACCACCAAGGCATTTATCCCTGAGACTTCTTGGCCTTCATCCTCAATTTCCAGTGGGAAGACTTACTCCTCCATGTAGGATTCGAGTTAGTCCTCCACCGAGTCCACACTCTGACTCTTCTTCTAGTTCATTGGGTTCTTCTTCCACCCCCGGTTCTCCTTCTGTCACCTTCACTATGTCTAGTTCAGGACCTAACGCTGGTGGTAGCCGTGACCCTAATGCTAGGAATACTACTAGTGGGACCACAACAGGAACTATCCCGGCTGCTCCCTTGCTCCCCTATATGGCAGGCCTTAGTCTTCCCGATTTTGACTAGTTCATAGATGACCATATACACCATGACGCTAGTCGGCCTGCTATGCCGACCAAGCTCCCTTCCGACATCCCTAAGTTTTAAAGCCTTGCTGGAGAATATCCCACAAATCATGTTCGATCTTTCCACATGTGGTGTTCTTCTAACTCCATTATCGATGACTCTGTCTGTCTTTGGTTGTTCCAATGTACTCTTACAGGTGAAGCTTCTAAGTGGTATGTTGATCAGGACTCATCCTCTCATACCACCTTTGCGACTCTTTCTCGAGCTTTCTTGTCTTATTTCCATCTTCCTCTTCATTATGACACTGGTACCGAACTTTTGACTTCTTTCCGTCAATCGTCTACCACCCACCTATCCAATCATGTCCAGGAATGGTGGAGAAGAAAGAGCCTATGTCGAGCCCCTACCTTCAAAGATCGTGTCTACATGGACTGGTTCCTTAGATCTCTCTTTCCCCCTATCGGCATATATGTCGCATCGGATTTCCCTCAAATTGAAGAAGCCACTCTCTAAATTGCGTTAAAGTATGGCCTGATCTATGCTCGGTCAAGTTATGTTTATACCATTCTACCTGATCTTCCTAGACCCGGTGGTGCCAATGCACTGGGGGCATCTCATGCCACCGATGGTATCGTTGGATATCTCTCTCATCCATGCGCTCAACCTCCCATGGGCTATGGTTTTCCTCAAGGGGGGCCAGCACCTGCTGCACTTTTCCCCCTCCCATTAGCTTGTATCCAAGATACGGCATGACTCCTCCTTTTGCCCAACCTCCTATTTACCACACTATTACCCAACCTCCTTATTACCCGTATCCACAGCCTGGTGCTCCAGCTCCTCCAGCATGAGCACATCCTCGTCCCTTTCCTTCTCAACCCCTGCAATAGCAGCCACTGCTCCCTCAGGGGTAGGTGTATGCACAGCAGGGCACAACTAATCCTCCTCCTTCCAAAAAGAAGAGGAAAGGCACTCAAAATCAATCTGCTCCAGTGTTTTAAAAACCGGCCGGTTTGAACCGGTAACCGGCCAAACCGGCCGGTTAGATAGCCCACCGGTCGAAACCGGCCAGGCAACCCAGCTACCTAGGGCATTTCGCCTGTTTTTTGAAAAAACCGGACCTAACCAGCCGGTTTATGCATAAACCGGCCGGTTTCGTTCCTAACCGACCGGTTAGGTGCTAACTCATCCGCGGACCCACATTTTCGGCGACAGTTATGTTTTAGGGCTGATTTGGAGCCAATGGGAGGGTTCATTTAGCTACTCTTTCCCTATGTGGACCCACGCACGGCCAGAAATGAGTTTTAGGGCTGATGTGGAGGTAAGGGAAGCATTGACATTTCATGGTAATGTTAAATTCTTAAAGTAAAAGTGACATTTCCTTTATTTTTCATTTCATCCTTTTACTTAAATTTTTAACATTACCATGAAATGACTCAGGATGTTTAAGAGTGGTTTCGACCTCATTGGATTTCATATGGAGAAACTAGAATTTTAGGTTTCACTCAAAATTCAGCAGACTTAATGGTTTTCAGGGTTTCATGGTTGGGAATTTGCAATGTTTCCATTTGATTCTATCATGTGTAAGGGTATGATATTGGCATTTGATCAAGAGCATGAAGTCCTTTAAGAACCTTGATGTACCCTTCAATCAAAGGAAAACAACTAGTTAGACATGCTAATCTTTTTCTATCGCATTTTAAGGTTGAGGAAATGAACCCTTCACTCAAACCAAAATCATTGGTTAGGCATGTTAAACTTTTTCAATTTCTATCATGTTATAAGGTTGAGCAATCCAAGTCTCAAGACTTTGAGCTAGATGATGTTTATGTATCTCTTGTTGATGATCCCATTTCTAGTAGCGATGAATCAATGATGAGTTTCATGAGAGACCATGTTGCTCAGTGATTTGTAGTTTTGATGTCTATTTTTGCTACTACTACTACTACTAAAGTTGTAGAGGAGTTTTAGGATTCCTCAAAATTTGAGCCATATTATTTATGTAGCTCATGTTGATGATCCCTTGTCTAGTAGTGGTGATGATTTTGATCGTGATGAGGAGTGATCATGTTGTTGATCACTAATATGTAGTCTTGTATTAGGCCAATGGCCTCATAGCTTGTAGCATTGTTTTTGGACTTTATGGGCCATTTGGAGCCTCATTGCTTATGTATTTTTCGATGATATGTATTGCACTCGGTGCCATTTTGATATATTCACCTTTGCATGGTATATAAATGAGAAAAATTTGCATATTTTGTCTCTATTGGCTTTGAATCATGGTTGCAAATTTTAAAAATAGTTTTTTTTCTTAAAAAATAATTATTTAATGTATTTTTTTTAAAACCGGTTCATTGAGATCTGACCGCTCCCGGTTAGACCGGTTCCGGTTAGAAACCCGGTTCATTAGGCCACCGGTCCGGTCACCGGTTCCGGTTTTTAAAACATTGATCTGCTCCTGGTAATCCTGGACCTAATCCTCAAAATAATTCTCCTAACACTGCTAACCAGCAACAGGGAACATAGCCCTAGTAGGACAAACCTATTTGCACGAATAAGCCTTGTTCTTTTTGTGGTGTTTATGGTCATCAAACACATGATTTTCCTCTTTTGCCACAGATGAAGTAGATGTGGGAGTCTCAAGCAACTTTGCAAGGACAGCAAGCCTCCCCTTCCATCCCTCCCAGTGTTGCACCTAGTCAGCCAACTATGCTTAATAATCCTTTCCCTCAGCAAGGATTTGTGGCTACCCAAGCACCTAAAGGTCAGGTGGCCACTCAACCTCTTCCATCTAGTACCTCTGATTATCAGATTCTCATGATAAAATCTAATCAACCTCTAACCATAGACATCAATCTTCAGACTTAGTCTTGTCAATATAATAATCCTCCTGTTATATCTGTCCCCGAGCCGCCTCCTTCGGTCTCTACAGAGCCTCTTTCGACACCTAATGGTCCCTTACAGATCCCTCAACCTAAGTCAGAGGTTCATACCAAGATCCCTAAGGGATGACTATGCCGAAATGCTGCTTCTGACAAAGCTACCCATTTGTATAGCATAGTAGATGATTTGGCACAATCTCCTGTCGCCATTTCAACGCTGGAACTCCTCCAGTCGTGCCCCTCACAATGAAAATCTCTAATATCTACCATGGGTGCTCTATATCCTTCCGAAAATTAATTGATTGTCTTTTATTTTGACCGATCAGAACATCCTCCTCTCCCTGCTTCCGTTGCCTTCCAAATCCCAGTCAAGATCCGTAACACCAACGTTTCCCATTGCATCATTAATGAGGGGGCATCCACCTGTGTGATGTTTGCTTCAGTTTGGAAGAAAATTGGATCACCTGAGTTGGCTCCTTCCATGATCACTCTTCAAGCGTGGGATGGCCATGCCTCTCAACCCATTGGCCTATTCTGCAACTGTCCTATGACTCTTGTGGGCAAGACTGTTTGCGTTAACGTAGAAGTCATAGATGCCCCCTTAGATTAAAAAATTCTATTGGGTCATAGCTGCACCTATGCGATGTCTACTATCCAATCTATGGTTCACTGCAAGATTTCCTTCCCTCATAATGGAAATATAGTCACCATTGACTAGCTGACATATTATGAACCAAAGTCTCAGACCTCCCCTGAATCCATCATCTCTTCGGTGGCCGATAAGAAAATAATCAATCCTTTAACCAGTGTCTCACCCGGAGTTTACAAAGACTCCTGTTTGCTTGGTACATTCCCTGATCTTCCTCCTCCAGTCTCTGATCCCAGCTCATTGAATGTTTTCATGATTCAATCATCTCGAGCTTCCCTCAAGCAGCCCACTTCAGCTAGTCAGCAGCCTCCTCGCCTTTCGCAGTCTACTCCTAGCCCTTTAATTCAGCCTTCTAGACCTCCTCCTCCTAGCCCTTCAGCTGGTATCCATGAGCCTCTTTACCCTCCTGAAATGGTTCCTCCAGGAATTAACCATTTAGGAGTCGTCCCGCTTGGCCATGACCCCTCC
Source organism: Pinus albicaulis (assembly GCA_034641835.2). Classification (NCBI taxonomy): domain Eukaryota; kingdom Viridiplantae; phylum Streptophyta; class Pinopsida; order Pinales; family Pinaceae; genus Pinus; species Pinus albicaulis. The sequence goes on from MU968363.1 coordinate 17,904,813, forward strand.
TGTCAGATACCGTTCTTAGCTCCGAGGAGTGTACACAGTACCTTTCATGGCCACCCTCTCTCTTCTTAACCTAACCCTTGGGATTCCCATCTAGTACCTCGATCCTCTATCCGCTACCCCGCTTGGTCAACCCAAACCTTATTTTTCTTCGACCCTAGTTCAACCGGTCCCCATGACTTCTCCCGCTGCAATAGTGCCTCAACCACCTCAACAGGAACCACCTCTTGTTGCGACCGCTTCAGGTAAGAAGGGAAATGCTCGCAAGAGGGCCTCAAAGCACAAGCCCACCCCAACTGACCCTGCACCTCCCCCACTCGCAAAGCCCTCTGACTTGTGTGATGTCGTCGGCCATGCCACCCATACGTGTCCTGAACTGCCCCGTATCAAGCCCATGGTTAAATTTGTGTTCCTTGAGTCTACGATCCCTGAAGCCTTTGTTTCTTCCTTGACTGCAGCCAAGAACCCTAAAAATATTCACACCAATCAACCCTACGCTTTTTGTGATCTCCATGACCATTATTCCCACCATTTTCCCTGCCTTACGCATTACCTCGCCTCTTTAGAGGTAGTTCGGGAGTACGAGGTTGAATAGAACCAATCCGCCTCTCTCATATTTGCGTAGTATCCTTTAGGCCAGACTGGGTATTTACCTAGTCCCATTTACATTCCCCCTCCTGATGTCAAGATGAAGGAGCCTGTGGCCACCATCCTCTACCTATCATCATCCATGAGACCCTCGGTGGAAGCTCCCTCTGAATCTTCCCCTATTGTTTCACTTTACCTCCCTTCAGCGATCACCCTTGGCTCAACATCAGTAGATCCCTTATCTACTTGTTCTTCAGTCATCCCTCGTAACGATGCGTATGTGAACCTTTCTTCTCATGATGATGGGTTAAGTAGCTTCGCCGCGTCATTTGTTCTCCCTTCCTCCAGTCACTCCATCTTCTATTGTGATGATGACCTCATGGAAGCCATGTCCACCCCTAACTTCATCTTTCCCACCCATAAACGGGATGGCACCATCCATGCCTATGGTGACTTCTGCGACCTAAGCACAAGCTACACCTCCGGTAGCTCCCACACTCCACCTCACCGTTGGCATGTGAGTAGTAGACATCCTACCCAGATCACTCCCTCCCGCAGAGTGCGTTCAATTTCTACTTTGCGCTCAGGTTGCTAGCATTATTCATCATCCTCCCATTTATTTTCTTGTGCCACCTTTCAGATGGACCTCCCATCCACACCATGTATCGGTTTTGCTGATGGTGCAAGTCGCTACTCCCAGAATCTAGCCTCAGCAGGTTGGGCCATTTTTACCCCCTTGCATTCGCTTGTTCTCTCAAACGGTGTATGCATTGGTATTGCTACCAATAATCAGGTTGAATATGATGCAGTACGAGGTTTATTAGTCGATTCCCTTTCACATCGCATCCTCCACCTTCATGTTTGTTTAGATTCCCTTCTTCTTGTCATGCAATTGAATGGTCTCTATCGTGTGCACAATCCTATCCTTTTTAGAAGATATTTATGAGTGAAGCTTTTGATGCGTGAATTTTAAATCATTACATTCAATCATGTACCTAGAGCACAAAATCACCATGTAGATAGCATTGTAAATCATATTCTAGATTGGCATTTAGCACATGCATTTAACACAAGACAATAACATAAAACTATCAAAATGATGCATATCCATAATATGTGTCGCATAAAATGTTTTAGAGTCCATTAAGTCTGATACATATGACATTCCCATAGCATGTTACAAAAACTCAAAACTGGGGGCACCACCTACCCCTACACACTAATCACTATCTGGAGGATCCCAAGCCAATGGCTCTGCTCCCACAGCTCGTAGATCACGCATCCCCTATCTGGCCATCACCATGCGCCACATCACCCCATGCCACTCCGAGGGTAGACCAATGCATGGCTCTATGTACTAGTCCTCTAAGTATTGCCAGCCACACTCTGAAACACTAGTCAGAATCATCTCACATCTATGGCGGATGTCCTCCAAGAGGGCTGCAGCATCCTCATTTTGTGACGCCCTCGATCCACTAGGTCCTGAAGCTCCTAATACTGTAGGTCGTCCCATATACCCAGTCGGTTTTACCGGTGCTGTATATGCATACCAAAAGTGGAAGAATCAGTACCATATACAATATTCTAAAACTTTACAATGCACATAAAAATATTAGCAATTTTTCACTTACCATCGGGCCCCCATACTCGACCAGGAGGCAGTGGCAAATCCGGGTCCCCAAAATAACTCATCCCACTATATGGATAGTCGTCTATATACAACGGCATCTGATCCCAGTGTGCAAAGAACTCAAGTTGAAACATCCGTCCGACTGCCCCACCTCCTCCTCTGCACAGTAGTCACCCCCACTGGTGCATCCTAGGCTCTCTCGGGCCCCCATCCTAGAGTTTTATATGAGGTCGTAGTGTTGAGATCTTCTCAAAGAAGAGTGAGCACAAAACTGTACCATATGCATAGTCATGGTTCACTTGACGCTTGCATAGTGACAACTGTTGTTTCAACGATGACAGCATCATCTGGGCCCACCCATAGTAGGTCTCACTCAACACACTCTCCACAAGCATCATCTACCCTCCAGTGATGTGGTGGAGTACCTGGTTACCTAGGATCCATAGCACCGCTGCGGCCACAACATGAGTCGCTAACCTCTCTAGATCCCTGATGGATATCCGAGTCCCCTTGACTTGGAGACCTAGTCAACAATGGCGCTTTACAAACTCCATGATGTCGCGCCCTCGTGGTAACACGGGCTGCACATTCCAAACCATCCCAAGTGGTGGAAGACCAGTCAGGAAATATATATCCTGGACCGTCAACTCGATCCGGTGCCCCTGCACTATAAGGACCTCATGGTTCGGATCCCAATAGCTGACAATTCAGGCTAATAAGGGTTGTCCAGCTCTCATCAGAGGGTTCTCCACAAATTTCAGAACCCCAAACCTGGCCAATGCACTGCGGACACCCTGATCCTCCCGTATCTCCGATCGTAATGTGCCCAAGTCTCTCTCTCTCTAGTTGATCCATAATTCTGCCATATTTGCACAAAACCATGATACTTGTCAGTGTACATATAGGAAAGACTATATCCAAACACGAAAACCTAGTTCTCTGCGAAAAAACAACATAGAAAAACCCTTCCCTGTTAGGTCACACTTTTTAGGCCCAATCCTGGGACAGGTCGCAGTTTTTTCCCCAAAAAGTACGACCCAGCCGTGAAGAGGATCAGGGGTCCGTTCCTGAGCTCTGGGGAACTAAACTGAACTTTCAATCCACTGAAATGAAAGAATAGGGTTAGGCCTCTTATCTGCAAATGACGTATCTCGATTCCAGCAGTCGATTTTTCTGCTACGATCACCGCAAGATTTAGGGCCTTCTCTCCTCTCTACATTCACCACAGCTCCACATGCAAATGAGTGAATTTGGAGGGAAAATGCCTTATTAAAAGAGAAACCCCTAATTTTTCTTTCACCTACTGCGGCCAAACCGTAGCTCAGCTTGAAAAACCGTCTGCACCGTTGGAAAGCTCTCATCGAGCCCTCAAATGGATATCTATTAGTTTTTTGTGATTTGATACTCCACCAAGACAAATTTTGTCCACGAAGCATCACTTCACTACTCCCCAAAATCGAATTTCTTCACTTGCAACACTTGTACTTGCAGGCACCACTTTGTCTCCATACTTGTCCATGCTCGTGTCAATTTTTGTCATGAGTAACCATTATGTGGTCATGTTTTTATGGTCCCCATTGGACCTTTTCTGTGTGGCAGCACCATCGATTCGCCCTTTTTTATAGCATCTAAGTTGAGTCATCATTGCATCATGGAGTCTATCCTGAGTCCCTTTGTATCCCGCTATATTCCTTCGTCCTTCATTGCTTAGTTCCTCTCTCATGTCGCACATTATGGCCTTCAGTCCCACTGTCCCCTATCCCTCATGATATTGTGTCAGTCACTACCAAGTCATCCATGTCATTTATGCTCTAACAAGGGAATTAATCTGTCCACTACTCAGTACCCCCCATTTCATCATCATCCCTAGTGTCAGTATGTGATGCTCTACTATTTTCTCTCGTGCCTTAGTTGAGGATATCTTATTGCCTCACCTATGGCAGACCTCCTTCTGTCGACATCATCTCATTCATTCCAGAAGACAAGTCTAGAGGGTAGTGTACCTTGGTTCCAGCTTCCACTCTTGTTCGGTGCCTCGAATCAGGAAAATGGACTCCTTATTTCCCTTTGACTTTATTTTTTCTCAACTCCAACTCCTTTCAGCATGATCGAGATCCGTATACTTGATGGTTCAGTGATGCAGCAGCTAATATCGGTGATTCCTAGGTGTGTGTGAGATTTCTCAACCCTCATGAGGAGGTGGCCCTACAGGTAGCCCCCCACATGCCCAGATGACCTCTTCATTATAGCCTTTGATACAGCTCCATATATTTGATGATGTCAGCCTTAGCCGCTTGCACCGCCTTTTTGTTTGCATGTATTAGTCATATTTTCATAGCCCTTTCCTATTTACAGGGGCATTTGGGTTGTATTTGTATCTCATGTACTCAGATATTATTATATAAGTCCTGGCTGTTATCCCAGGCACAGTATGTATGTGGTATTCATTATCATGTTTTACCTAGCTCCTGTTTATGCTAGTATGTACTATATTGTTCAGTCCCTTATTTACTAGATGCATTATTCTTTGTACTTTATCTCGGTGGGCATAGGTATGCCTCCCCCGCCGCCTATAGCACAGGTACTCACTCATAAAAGAGACTTGTCGCACATGTAAGTCTCACCTCCTCAAGGTCTAGTCCTTTAGTGCTTCAGACTACCTTATATTTCTCTCTCTTCGACTTCCCCTTCGGTGTCTAGTGATTGAGTTATTACAACATACTTCGGTCATACGATTAGCTCCTAATGCTCACACGCTGGGGGGGAATCTGTTACACCATTTTTTGGTCATCTAACCTGTTACTATTAGATGAACCTAAGTACACCATGTAAGACCAATTTTACCCTAAGTAAAATTGCTTTCTGTATGAAAAATAACTTAGTAAAACACCTTTATTAAGTTGATTATGGTCTAAACAGGAAACCCCATGAGGAAATATTAAATAAATCCACATTTGTTTGATTTTCCTCAAGGAATAATTAGTTAAACAATAGTTTAATTAATATTCCTGGTCATATTTAACCCAAAACAGGAAAATTAATTAAATAAATTATTATTTATCTTATTACTTTCTAGGAATAATTATTTAAACCTTATTTAAATAATATTCTTTGTTAAATTTGACTAAATCACACATAAATAGTTAAATAAGTCATTATTTATTTAATTATCACACAATGACATCCTTAAAATGATATATAAATCATTTATTTATTTATTATTTACAAACAAATGGATTTTACCCAAGTCAAATTCATTTTCCCTCCAACAAAAATAATAGAATATTCCATAAAAGTTGGATCTTGATTTGGTTAATAATATTTTAATTTTGCACCAATATCTAGACTAACTCAATATTTTGTTATAAATAGAAGGGTTTTTCCATTCATTCATCACCTTTTGTTGCCTAAGATCACTCTAGATCTATACTTTTGGTCTGACTTTGATCCACCATCATTGTCATATTTTTCTATCCTTTTGCTTGTGAGATCCCTTTGAGTTCCTTTTTTGTTTGGGTTATCTACACCATCAAGAGAGAGTTTTAGATCTGAAGTGCTAAGGACTTACAAGAACCCATCCCATTGAGGAGCACCGGTAACATCCTTCTATGTTTTCCTCCCAGGTGCCCTTAATATAAAATTCATTCAACATATTCTTGTCTTGTCTATTGGATGCATGGAATAAATCTCGTTTTATTTACTGCTTAATGTATTTTTGATGCATAGATCTAGATTTTTGCAGCATTTATCTTGATCAAATAATTTCAGATCTAAAGATATTGGTAGCCATATTTTGTTGTTAGGGTTGTTTGTTATGCACAGCTAAAGTGGTATTTTTTTGTACACTTGCAATTAAGATTCATACTAACAGCTGCTGAAGATGAACTTGGTGAATTACCAATTGTGATAGAATTTTGTTAGTTTATATCATTTCCTTGGTCAAGGCCCATGCTAATCCTGGCTCTCTTCCTATATCTCATTTTGAATTCCTTAGTGGGGAATCAATCTCCATGTTTGTTTCATCCTCTCGAGTCCTCTTGCTTCCTATTTCCTTTTCAGGCTCCTTTCCTTTGTCTTCTTGAACTCCTGTTGTCTCCCTCTCTTATGGAGTTGATGTCTGGATCCCTGAAGTAGAGATGACTTGTTCTTCAGCCTCTTGGAGTGTGTCTGCCACCCATTCTTCTTGATTCAAGTACCTCTCTATCTCTGGTCTGTGGGTATGGATTTAGGGAGTGGACTTGTGTTCTACCCTCTTCTTGGAGATGATCCCCATTGGATCATAGGACCAGGTGAAACTGGGTGTGAATTTCATTTCTTTCAGTATTCCATCTACCTCTCCCCCTGCTGCCTTGTTGTTGCATATGAATGGGCATATTTGGGATTTGATCCTCAATTTTGATTTCTTCTTGGCCGAAATAGAATGCATCTCCTCGGCATTTATCATTTTCCTTATGTGTTCAAGGGCAAAGACCCTCATGGAGAGGTATTTGGGTAGCTTATAGGGATCCAATTCAGTGCCATAAACCTTGATCTCTGTGCAGTTTTGGTAGATATACGAGTCTATTGTCCTGATCTGATCTGTCAGTTGCATCACTCTCTTGATTTCTTCACTAACCCTGGGCTCTGTGGTGTTGTTGAGTGCATTGATTTCCAGATGAAAAACTATATCTACAAAGTCCTTGTATGAATATTCTTCCTGCTCCTTTCTCAAAAGAGTTTTCCAAAAAATGACAGATTGGGCTTAAGGGTCTTCACCTTTCTTTGTCATGTCGAATTCAAACATTCTGGATTGAAAATAGGTGAACATGTGCACCAACACAGATTTGTATTTAAATACCCCTTTTGTGTGTAAATTTTGATCACCTTGTTGTTGGTTGGTCTCTCCGTTTTGGGAAGTTTCCTCAATATTTTCTCGAGATTATATACGATAGGAGGAGGATTATGATCTGGATGAGATCTAGTGGATATTCTTCAGGGATCCAGAACTTAGCTCAAAATCATAGACAACTGATTATTGAAAATTGGAAGAACCAATCTTTAACATAAAATTGTATCATTAAGTGTTTTCTAGTTGGGGTTTCTAAACTCGAGTAAAAACTAAAAACTTTCAGCCTTCGTCCCCAGTATGGTCGCTAATATGTTATCACTCTATAATTTAGAAGATTGGCAAGACTAAACTATAATTCACAGCATCAAAACCGCTTGAATCCTAGGATCTAGCCCTTTTAGACTAAGAGAGGGATCTCTCTATTAGATTTATATTTGTTTGAGTTTACTGATGTTAGGCTAGTTAAATTGATTATAAGAGTTTTTTTGTTTGATTGTTCTTGGTTGGATAAAAAAGGTCTTTCCTAAACAGTTTCCATTGGGCTATGGAGTCAAAATAGGCTGGGTGTACACATCAAATCCCAGAGCGACGACAAGGCATGATAGTTGCGAATACGGGTGTTTATAGCTAAGTGTAATTATGGGGTGGAGAAAGTGCTTTCAGTAATGACTCAAGAGCAATTAAGAATTCTTAAATCATACATCAGAAGAAAACATTGAAATTGCAAAGACAGTCAGAATTAAGGTACTCTGAAACAAAAAATCTTAATCTAACCTTCTTTCTTTACAAATGGAATTATAAATGGACACATGAAGAGATTATAGTGAGGAAAACATTAAACATGAATGAGGGAAAAACATCACCGGGACACACAACACATGAATCTTGCAAAATAGTCTCTTTATTGATGCTCCAGCTTGAAAATGAGAATGCTTGCAATGGAAATTGTTTACAAAACCATGGTCCAACCCTTGTTACAGAATGAAAACTTATACTTAAACTATTTGCACTAGCTTGCCGATATAGGAAGGGCAATCAGTTTGTTTACCATAGGGGTAACTGAAAAATGGTTCTGCGCATCTCAAGCACAGATGCATGTGACTGTCTCTATACAAATGTCTGAAGTAGGAGTGGAATTTTCCATTCGTTGGAATGGCCCTCTGGCAGGTGCTCGATGTCCTCGTGGAGCCGTTATCTGATGCTATGGCGATTTTTTGTGCTAGAGGATCTGATACACTAGATTTGTTTTTTACTGATAATTCACTGAGTTGTCAGCTTCGTCAATTAACTGAGTTGTCATCCTTCTTAGAGCCGACATAGATTTTCCCAACATTCTCGAGTCGAGATCTTGGTCCTGTTTAGCTTCCTGTATACTTTGTCACTCTTTGTGTACTTCACGAATGTTGGTTTTTGCTAAAAAATGTGCTTTACCTCATGTTGTATGAAGAAATCTGATGCAGGTTGATATCGGGGCCACCGACTATTCCATTTGGACCTGCAACATCAATTCTTGCAGCTTCTCACTTCCAGCAGCCTACTATTTTTAGCAAGTTTTCGGGTCCCACATGCCTGGAACTATTTTGGGGCATTAATGATCCAGGTGGATATTGGTGGCCACCCACCTATTCCATTAGAACCCCTGCCATCAGTTCTTTCTGTTTTTAAGTTTCAGCACAACTTCCTATTTTTAGCAGTTTTTCAAGTTTTCAACTTCCGGAGCCGTTTTGAGGCCCTAAACGACATTTTTTGGGGAAACTGGGAGCAACATGGGTCCATGGACTGATGTTGCTCATATCAAAAGTTGTATTCCTTAGAGAGGTATTTCTAATGAGCTATTGAGCGTGTCAAATGAATATCGGATGCCAAAGTTACATCCCCGGGAAGTTAAAACACCAATTTACCCAAACGGGGCCCACAGTTTTGGCACTTCATCTCCTAGGGTTGGGTTTTTGGACGTTTCGGGTTTGAAATTTTTTCTTAACAATAAATATGCCTTCGAACCTCATTGTAACACAGTTCAGGGGCTGGTAGCCATCACATATCATCTCAGGGGTACGCTGCTAGTACCCTAGCTCATATATTTGCATTATGTCTGTAATAGGCCTTCGAGCCTCAATGTAACATAGTTCAAAGGCCTGCGTACGCTACATCTCTTCTCAAATATACGCTACCAGCACCCTAGCTTATTTCCATTCTTTTTGTAATCCTATTTTAGTCATTCTTTTATTAATAAAATGAAGCATTATTTTTGCTGCATCTCTGTGTTTATGGCTATATGTGTATTCTGTTGAGTTCCTCTTAAAAATTAGATTAGTGGTATGAGAGCGGGTCTGCTCTTTCTCTGTTTTTCTTTTCATTTCCCCAAAGTTATCAGGGTATAAGGAGTTTGAGCTCGATCTTGTTGCACCCTTCCTAGATCAGCCTCGCCAACCCCGACGAGCCCCCATGGCGGAAGGAACGAAAGACGAGGGAGCAGGAGATCCTATCAAAATCTTGTTCAAGGTGGCCCTCGAGAAACATAGGTATCACGATGATGGATAACGTTTCCCAGATCCTTTAACAGCTGGCCACCGACGGCACATCTACATCCAACACGTCCGCCAACAGGTCCACGACATCCTAGACAAATCCAATACCAAGTTCAGCAGAATTTTCCCCCCCATGGAGGAACTTAACGCAATGGAGACCATTGCTTCCTAAGGAGGGAGGAATGATCCAGGTGGATATCGGTGGCCACCCACCTAGTCCATTTGGACCCGCAACATCAATTCTTGTATCTTTTCACTTCCAGCAACTTACTATTTTTAGAAGGTTTTCGGGTCCTTCATGCCCGGAGCCATTTTGGGGCATTAATGATCCAAGTGGATATTGGTGGCCACCCACCTATTCCATTTGAACCCCTGCCATAATTTCTTTCCGTTTTTAAGTTTCAACGCAACTTACTATTTTTAGCAGTTTTTCGGGTCCTGAACTTTCGGAGCCGTTTTGAGGCCCTAAATGACGTTTTTTGGGAAAACCTAGAGAAACATGGGTCAATGGACCAATGTTGCTCACACCAAAAGTTTTAGTCTTTAGACATATCTTTCTAATGTTCTATTGAGTGCATAAAACGGGAATCGCATGCCAAAGTTATGTCCCCAGGAAGTTGAAACACCAATTTACCCAAATGGGGCCCACAATTTTGGCACTTCATCTCCTAGGTTAGGTTTTTGGATGTTTGGAGTTTTACATTGTTTCTCAACAATAAATAGGCCTTTGAGCCTTATTGTAACACAGTTCATGGGTTGGTAGCCGTCATATATCTTCTCAGGGATACACTTCCAGTACCCTAGCTCATTTATTTCCATTATGCTTGTAATAGGCCTTCGAGCCTCAATGTAACACAGTTCAGAGGCCTGCGTACGCCACATATCTTCTTAGAGATACACTACCATAGCCCTAGCTTGTTTCCATTCTTTTTGTAAGCCTATTTCATTTATTCTTTTAGTAATAAAATGAAGCATTATTTCCATTGCATCTCTGTGTTTATGGTTATATGTGTATTCTATTACATTCTTACTTAAAATCTGGATCAACATCATTGCTGATGATCTCATACAATTCTTTCTCGGTCATGGTGTTCTTCAGATTTACGAATTTGGCTGTGTCCTCGGGGATCTCTGTGAGATTATTTACATAATCCATCCTAGGCATCAGTTTATTGTTCATGACAAGCAAGGATGGCAAGCCTCTTTTGTATAATGGTTCAATCCTATTAAAAAAAATACTCACCCTTTTAACTTCAAGAACAGAGGTTGTTCTATCGGCCACTTCTAGTTGCTCAAATTCATTGCTTCTCTTGGAATTCAGGAATCTGATGATGTTTTTGGTAGTTTGGGGCCTATCTCCAAGTTCCTCATTTGTTTTCTCGATGGCCACCTTTACTACATCAATCATATCCCTTTGCTCAAAAATTATTTGAATTGAGGGCCATATATCATTTACAGACTCAATTATATCCAACCATGTGATTTACTTGACTCTTCCCATCATGCTACCAGTTGAGGACTCCTGAAGAGACTTATGCAAAATTTCATTTAGCTTTTTTCTAATCTGCAATTTTTTGGCATGTGCAGTGTCTTTTCCTTTGATTTTCTCCAGCATATCATTGAGTTTATTCTCTAGCCTTTTTATCTGTGTTGACTATAGAGACATATTTTCCATTGCCTCGACTAGCTGTTTAGTACTTTCCCTTGGTGAACTTGTGGATGTTGTGGCTGCTGGAATTGAAATCTCAACAACTTCTCTTTCTACCACTGGATGTAGTAGAAATAATGCATCCAACTTCATTCCCTGAGCTCTTGCTGTGAATGTAGATGAATTCATTCCCTGAGGTCTTATTTCTTCTTTGAGTTGAATGAACTGTGGGAGAGTTAGATTTTCCTTGAAATCCCTTGTTTGAGATTTTTATTCTGCAAGATACTCACTTAGGATCTCATGATCTAAGTGTCCTCCATATCCATGCCTCTTGTCTTCTTCTTCAAAATAAAAGGGAATAATATGACTCCTTGGAGGTCTATGCAATACTAAATCTTCCTTTTGCTGATAGGAAGTACATGGACCTTCCTCATCTTGAAACCCTAGTGCGATTTCATTATTTTTCTCCACTTTTCTTTACTTGACCTCCTTGGTGAGGTCCCTCTTAGATCTGAAAAGAGATGAGATAAAAATCGTTCTTTCCACCATTCTGGTCTCTTTCTCCTTCTTCTTATTCTCTTGATAAATAATGGCTGAGTTCCACAAGCTGAGCCAAGTTTATGCTCTGATACCACTGTAATATTCCCAAATGGGAAAAGCAGGAATATAGTGCATAAAACTGGAAATAGAAGTTTAAATCAACACATCAACAATGGATACCAATATGGAGCCATAACATTATGTATAATAACAACAAATCAATAAAATAGTGAGGCATAAATCATATGAAATGAGGAAACAAGCCTCCCATAAACAATCACTCCCAAATATGAGTTGTTGCTACAATACAAAATGCCGAAGAGCTACTACAGCATAGTCATTTTAAGCATAACTATAGCTGGAGATCATACAATGATATAAAAATACTGATATAGACCACAATAGATACCACACATTCATATCTTGGCACTAGATCAGCTTTCCAAGACAACCCAAGAGAGTTTCCGGAAAATGCACACAATGTGCCAATGTAAGCTACAGCCCTAGGGCTAAAGGTATGCTGCAACAACATAAATGATATGATATGGCTGAATCTGATGTAGAAACCTACATCTCTTCTCCAATAGTTCCTCCGGATGAAAACTGGCTCCTCCACTGATGAAATCACCTCCCAAAACATCCACTGCAACCACCCCTGCAACTCCTCCCTAAAATAACACAGATCTGGACTGAAACTGCGTTGTATGGGATAAATACTCCTTGGCTTGATGCCAAATATGTCAATAAATCCCAAGGGGATTCTTTACAAGTCTTCCAATGGAAGGAAATCTTCCTCCACCGCAAAACCAGCTGTGAAGACACCCAATATACTCCTCCACTGCTGCACCCTGCAACACAACACAGTACTCTCTAGAAACTATGTTGTAGAACAAATATGGAGCTTGGCCTGATGTCAGATAGTGGAAAATGTAGTGCAATACTCTCCCAAGAGGCATCTCAAAGGAAGAGGTTGGATTCCCAACCGGGAACACCCTGTGCTAAACAGCACTGCCATCTTAGCTAAACAACTGAAGAGAGCAACAAGTCTAAATAAAATATATACAAAATAATAATCCAAAACATACCCCCATATGGCTGCCATCCTCTTCCTTATATAAGTGATGAGATTCCTCACCCATGGCCCCACTCAATTAGGTCACTACTTCCATGCATTTAATCTCCCTCCAAAACTGTGTTGTCCCACCATGAATGCCACTCCTCCATATCAACTCTGTTGATTTGGTCAAAGTTGACCCAGTCGTCATGCTCCAGCCCCTCTTCACACCTAAGTGTCCTAAATCCATATTTTAAGATGACCTCCATTCACACTAGGAGTTTATTTTATTCTTACTAAGGATATTTATGGGTCTCCATACCCTCTTACTCCTCTATCTTAGAGAAAAATCAAAATTTAATATTCCAATTAGTTGTGTGCTAATTTAGGAATATTACAAATGGGCTAGTGCATTCATCAGATGGATGTGAAAATTGTGTTTCTCAATGGGATCACTGAGGAAGAGGTGTACATAGAGCATCCTGAAGGTTTCAAGATCTTCAACAGTGATTCACATGTGTGCCGACTCAAAATAGCATTGTATGGGCTGAAGAAATCACCCTGTGCTTGGTACACTCGGATGGACAATTATTTCATCGGACTGCGCTTCACCAAAAGTGAAGCAGATGCAAACCTGTACCAAATTTTGGTTGAGGGTAAGCTATTGATTATTGTTCTTTATGTTGATGATATAATTTTGATTAGTGATGAGCAGTTGATACACTCATGCAAGGAGGATCTTGCAAGGGAGTACGAAATGAAGGACATGGGACTCCTTCATTATTTCCTTGGATTGGAGATATATCAGAGGGATGGTGAAATTTTTGTGTCTCGAGGAAAGTATGCAAAGGAGATACTAGGTAAGTTTTACATGGAGAGTTGAAAACCTGTGGATACTCCTCTTCCAAGAAATTGGAAGAAAGAGGATGCTACTTCTGGAGAGGCAGTGGATGCTACTGTCTACAGGCAGTTAGTTGGTTCACTGATGTATCTAGTGAACACCAGACTAGACATTTTCTATGCAGTTAACCAGCTGATTCAAGCTATCGTTAAGATTACCAATCTCTTTTGGAAGGCAAGGAAGCATGTCTTGAGATACTTGAGGGGCACATCAGAGTATGTTCTATGGTATAGACGGACGGAGGGAGTGAAGCTTCAAGGCTTCATAGATGCAGATTGGGTGGGCAGTCCATCAGACAGAAAGAGCACATCAAGAGGTGTATTCATCATAGGATCGACATCAATTTCCTGGTACATCAGGAAAAAATGATATGTGGCTCTAATTTCAGTGGAAGTGGAATACATGGTAGCAATTCAAGCTGCATGAGAGGCTATCTAGATGAGAAAGATCTTGGTTGGTTTGTTTGGTTCTCAGATGGATCTGATAGTGATTCATTGTGATAATTAGAGTTGCATTAAACTCTCGATTAATCATGTGCTTCATGATATGTCCAAGAATATAAATATCTGGTACCATAATCTCATATATTGTGTGCAGAGAAAGATAATGTTGCTTCATTGCATTCCCATGGAAGATCGGGATGCAGATATTCTGACGAAGGCGCTCACCAGGAGAAAATTCAAATACCATAGATACAAGATCGGGGTGAAGGATAATCCCTTTCTTGTTGAGATGGAGTGTTTAGATTCAACAAGAAAATTTCAGCACCCACACCTAGTGCATTAAGCACATACACTAGGCTGGGATCCACAATGTTATTTTTGGATGCATGTCTATTTTAGTTATCCCTTAATTAAGATGGACAATAAACTGTAATATATTCTCAATGATAACTTGTAATAGTTAACTAAAAACGATAAACTCAGTTAGCTAGTGGATTTTGAGTTAGAGGTAGTTAATGAGGCATGCAGAGTAATTTTAGTTGTAGCAGAGTTCAAAGTGCAATAGTGCATTAGTTAATGCAGGTTGTAATGAGTTTAACTCAGTTAAGTGAGTTAAACTCAGTTGTGTTAGTTGTAACTGAAGATACACTAGTGAGATCAATTGAATTAAATATTAATTAATTCACAATCAGTGATCTCACATGCAACTGAGGATTTACTATTATTAGATGCATGCATGTCAGATCCAGTGGAGACCCAGTTGAGATCTAGGTGAAAGGGAAGTTGACTATCAGTTGTAGGATTATTGGGTTGCACACATGAAACCAAACACCCATTGGAGTGCCCATGATACTTTCCAATCAAGGAAGGCCACAATTTCTATCTTTTAGGGATTGCATTCATCATGGATTGCGCAAGCAAGGCAGGTTGTCTAGAGGCTGAGAATTGGCTATGTGTTGGTCAGTTTTGATCATGACAGTGTGAGAGAATTAGCTAAGTACTGGAGGGCTCTTGTGAGAATATTTTTTTGTGTAATTGTTTTGTGATCCATGCTGAATATACAATAGAATATAGTAGGGTTTTGAGCAGCAAGCTTTCCCCAGGAAATTATCTATGTTGTGTGTGATTTGATTCTTCTTTACTTAATGTGATTGGTGATTTTATTTTTAATTCCGCGGAAGATTTGAAGAAGCGATTCAATATTTAACTTTAGTACATTATTAGATCGGGTGAATCCAAGATATACATTCATGTTGTATAATTTCTACATGATCAACATTATTTTCATAAGCAAAGACTCCCCCATTTTAGGAACTTCTTCGTTTGCAGTTGACTTTACATTCTCCTCGTTTGCTTCTATGACATGGGAACCTCATTGGTTTTTTGATGCATTGTCAGGAAATTCCCAAGACATGCATCCTAATATTCCACATCTATAACATATGGTTTGGTATTCTCTACCTCGACCTCTACCTTTGTAAAATGATCTCCTCCCTCTTGAATTACCCCCTCTTGATGATTGGTTGTGGGAACTTCCTCCTTCTCTGGAATATTGGACTTTCCGTATTCCACTATATTATCATTTTCCCCTTCTAGGACTTCTTAATCTACCTGTTTGACTATGTTTCCTAGAAATATTATCTTCTACCTTTAGGGTAGCTTGGTATGCGTCCTAAATTGATCTTAAGGATTTTCTGTAATATTCCCAAATTTTCACATCATATTTGGAATATTAGAGTCCTTGATTTTCTTAATGAATTAAGTAAATAAAAGGGTGGAGGGGCCCACAATCCTCAATAAGAATAAATATCCACTTTATGTGTGTGAATGTGGATTAATCTAGACTAGATCTACAAAAAGAGGTAGTTGAGCAACCACTAATGTGAATGAGATTGGAGATCATGTCTCATTTAATGAGAGAGATCATGGAGGGTTGATTTAGCCAACTAAGATCTTGAAGATGTCAAACAAAGGGTCATTGAGCATTAATGATCAAGTGGTGGAGGATCATGTGCAAATGAAGCACACGTGATGGAGGAGGTTTAAATTGAACCTAGATTGTTTGCTTGATTTGGTCAAATAGTGTTGTCCCACTTGGAATATCTTGTCCACATGAGACAGCGCAGTTGAGATTACGGCCAAGGCTTGGGATGGCTCAATCATTATAAAGGACATGAAGGAAAATGTGAAAGGCATCTTGGATTATTTTGATGTATGATCTTTTAGGTCTGGAATTTTCAAGTGACATTCCACTGCTTTATTGTACTTCATTATACATCAGGCTTTAAGTGCCATTTCCCTTTTCTACTTTCTGCAGAACATTCACATTCAGAAAACTGCAGTTTTCTGAAGATCAGTTTGGAAAGTGGAAGTTGTCTTTAGTACTTCAACTAGAGAACAAGGCGAGGGATTATTCCCATCACTTGGGCTTATAGATCAGTACTCCCAAAGCCACATTGTAGATCTAGCAGCAGGCCAAATATTATTGACCTCCTAGCAGCAGTATTCTCTCCAAGAATAACGTTGTCCATATTGCAGATCTGAAAGGAGGAAGGAACTTGCTAGTACTTCAACTAGCAATCTAGTGGAGGATCATTACTTCACATTTCCATCAGTGTTACCATCAGCCTGGATCTTATTGAAGCATATTTCAGCAGGAAGAAGGCCTCTCTTTCCTTCACAGCACAGTTTTCAGAGGAAGTTGTGTTGCAGCAGCTGCAATCATCTTTGGAGGATTGAGAAGCTAGATCTAGAGCTTCTAGCTCATAGATCTAAGGAATGGATCAGCCCTTCAAGCATAGATCTGATCTGAGCACATATTTCATCCATATATTCTTCATATCTAACTTCAAATCTGTATTTCCCGGCAAATCAAGGATCAAATCCTAGGGAGGTGATTTTCCAAAGTTGCAGATCCGGAAAATCCTTTCTGGGTTATCTTGGGAATCCATCACATTGGCTAGATCTTGAATCTTGGCATCATCAGAGCTCCAATTTTGAGTAGATATGCATTTCTCTTTTCAGCCTGCAACTCCATGTTTATATTTTGTTGAAGAGACAGTGCAGTATTTGCTGCAGAGCCTCAACAGTTACGTTGTACCTGCTTCACACATGTTTTCAAGGTGATCCTAGCTCATCTTTTTGGCTAGATCTACCTATATCTTGTACTTGTGTAATTGATTCATCTCCAATATAATAAAATGGCTCAACTCTTTATGCATATTCTGATTGTACTTAGATTTATTGTTTGTCTTGCTGTAAGTTCTTATATTGTGTGAAGTATTACTGCATTCTCCCTTTTGGGGATATTACAGTGGTATCAGAGCATGATCTTTGGCTCAGATTGCGGACACTTCATCTTTTTACATTGAAAGAAGAACAGATAGATGAGATATATCATGGAGGATGTGAGATCTGTCACTCCTTTCTTCAGATCCATGCAAGATCTCTCCAAGGAGGTCAATCAAATGAAGAAGGAAGAATAGAGAGAAGATCCAAGAAGAATATTTGTGGAGGAAAGCACTTCCTATCAGCAGCAAAGAAGACCGAAGAATCCTAGATCTCCTCATAGATCCACTATGCCCACTTTCTTTGAAGAAGGTGAGAGGTATAGAAGTGAAGAAAGGCATGAACCTGAGACTCATGAGACTCTCAGTCTATATCTTGAAGAGTACAAAGCATAGTCTAGAGCTTTTAAGGAGAAACTAACTCTCCAACAATTCTTCCAGATTAGAGAAGAAAGAGGATCCTATAGAAGCAATAGAAGGAAGGGGCATAATAGATTCTATTTTCCTACATTTGATGGATCTTCCTCAAGAAATGTCAAGGCTTGGAGGAAGGAGTTAGATTCATTTTTCAAGCTACATCCTGTGGCTGAAGAGGAGGCTGTTCAAATTGCAGCACTTCATCTCTTAGATGAAGCAGAAGATTGGTGGTTTGGGCACATAGAGCATGCAAGGGTGACCGAGTATTCAGATTTCTTTCATAAGTTGAGGAAGCAGTTTGATATGGAGAAGATAGAATTGTGCTACAAAGGGGCATCTCCAAAGGAAACCAAGGAGAATGTCAATCTTGTCACTCTGGACAAGAGGTCACTATTTTTACCACCTGCTGCAGAAGTACTTGTATCTGGAGAAGAGACACTTGCATCTTTGCAAGACAGTCTTGAGCTCTTAATATATGGAGTCCCATGCATGGATTAGGAGATGCATGAGGAGGAGGAGGTTACCAGCGCTGGTACACTTGAATAAAAGAGGCCATCACTCTTACTAGCAGTTGGAGATACTATTGTCCCAGTTGGAGGAACTCTTGTGTTCTGTCAAGAGGTTCCCACATATCAGTTGATCCAAGGTATGCATAAAATTTCAGCACATATTGTTTCAAGATCAATTCATGACCAAGGATTAGAAAAAAATGTTTATTTGAAGTAGAAACATATCACAGTGCAGAGGACCCTTGATCTAATAAAGGAGGAGAATGAAAACTATCCCTGTTTATCATTGTTAAGCTGCATTCAACCCCTTGAGTTGAGATGTAGAGTTTCAGAAAATGGGATTAGCATTATCCTATGTACAATTCCTAATTATGAGATCAGTATTGTGCCTTACTTGGAGACAGCATATGTATTACCCTGTAGATCTACAGCGCTGTCACTTAGTAGTTGTGACAAAGAAAGGGCTTCATCATTCTTGGAGCATTCTGGAGGTAGCTTCACTCATGAAGCAATGGAAGTAAATATGATAAATGGTAGACATCTTGAAATGAGAAACCTTTTCTCCCTTCTAGATGACCCTTTCTCAATGAGCCTCTCACTGCTCAAAGAGAAACTTCTACTTGCATTAGATCCAAAACTTCTTTGGTTTTGGGGGGCCTTTGATGGAGAGAGAATCTCATTAAGAGATCTCATTAGAGATGCAGTCCAACATTTCATGGAATGAAAAAATCTTCAACAGTTTGGGAAGGATGGCATTCTACAAAGGGAGGATGCCATGATTATGCAGTACCTCGTTCATCATCCCCATGGGAGTGAATGGGTAAGAATGATAAGCAAGGGGTTGCAAAGCCAATTGCATGTTTGTATGGGCCAGCATGCTTGGTTACATTGGTTTCCATTGGGAGATCTCTGTCACTCTCCAAAGGCACCTATTTTTCTGATCCATGCCTTGAAAAACATGTATGAAATGAAGAAGGAGGCATGGTTGTGCTGGATGTTCTTGGGTGAGTATGGATACCACCCAATAGCTCATCATTTTCTGAATCATGCCTTTTCTTTCAATGAAAAATTTCAGCAAGGGAAGGCATGTTCATTTTGGTTTCACTTGAGAGAGTTTGGCCACCACATGACACCTCCTATGTCTATGTGTTTTGTATTTTGTAAAACTTGGCATAATGATCTCATGATGTGAATTGATGATGTTTCTTTGTATGGGGCTGATGTGACATCTCATATGTCCATTAGTATGCTTTTGTTTCATGATTCACATGAGGAGGAGAGAAAGCAGCAATATCTCTTATTGCTTGGATTTCTTTTGGGGGAGTTTGG
Organism: Pinus albicaulis; assembly: GCA_034641835.2. Taxonomy (NCBI): domain Eukaryota; kingdom Viridiplantae; phylum Streptophyta; class Pinopsida; order Pinales; family Pinaceae; genus Pinus; species Pinus albicaulis. The sequence continues at coordinate 17,924,512 of MU968363.1, forward strand.
CTTGTCCATCTTACATGGAGGAGATGGAGGATGGCCGCAAAGGGCCTTACTCCAGTGGTCATTGTTAGGATAATATGGTTTGACATTTTTTTCTACCCATACTACTTCTTTCCTTATTCTTTTTCATAACCTTGGAATGATGAAGTTCGGATCCAACACGGCCAACAGGGCTAAGTATGAGAGCATCTCAATGCTCAATCTAATTCATGAAACATGGGATGAAGATATGTATTGTGTAATGGAGCTTTTCCTTTGTGAAGAGAACCACCTTATTTTATGCACCTCATGTATTGATGATGATGTTGGACATCATATGGTTGTGTTGAAGCCTCAAAAATCGTTGCTTCAAACATTGGGGAATAACCACCCGGTCGGGACCTTAGGACAGCTCCTTTTCTGTTTGGTGTGGTGGCTCCGACTGGATTGATAGGACCAGTTTCCTAATAACTTAAATGGGTTGGTGATGGAATGATTGGATGAATGGAAAATGGGACTAAATGACTGAAATAAACTATCTAATCTAATCTACAACTAATAAATAATTCTAAAACTAACCCGGGTATTAAATATGAATACAACTTAAAGATTGTTTCAATCAAGTATATAACCATGAAAATGTATTATAATTTAACTGAAATATGCAGTATCAAATAATGATAACTCTGTTTAAGAAATTAAATAGAGTTATAATAACACATTGCATTCATCATTTTATATATGATTTGCATATACCGTAAAAGATAAATATTTCTACACACTCAGAAATGATATGTATAAAGAAATATTGCAAAACGAGTACATATAAACGATAGCAATTCTAAAAGAGAATATCTCACAACATAAGAAATTAACAGTGAATAGATAGAAATAACATATCCATCTTGATACTTTCTGATGCAATTCGATATCCAAATCCAGCAACTTCAATGTAAAATAGACTCCAAGATAAAGAAATGCAATTCTTAAAGGAAATTTTGCATAGAACCAACAGATGTGATCCTTTATAAAAATATAAGATTCAATGGAGTATAGAAATGTAACCTCCAAGTCAAAATATTACAAATTCAGGACCCCATTCTAAATGCATGAAAGGGGTTTAAATAGATACTTAATAAAACAAAATAACTAAAACTATTCCTACAATCTATCTAATCGGAAATGTAGAAACAAAATTGTGATCTTAAAGTGAACCCGATTCATTGATTGTCTCCTGTGTTTAATGTGTCCAGATGGCAGATCTTGAGCATATCTTGGACTTCCGTTGGATGACTCATTTTTTAATGTAACTGCCCAGTATACGTAGCATCAGAGAATTCAGGAATGATACAATGAATAGCATTCGAAAGGAATTTGATGGCCATTTGTTGGCTGTGTGGCTTGATTAGATAAGTCCACATAATATCCCATGAAATTCCTTGAAGTTTTCTAATCTGTTGATTCTTATTGATTATCTCTTCCTGCCACCTGGAATCAGCTTCTTTTACTTTTGGTAATTTTCCTGGGGTACAATCTGAGATCAAATTAGTGGCATACAGGATATCATTAACCAATTGTGTTGTATTATTCATCAAAATTTTAGCTCTTGATATGGCTCTTTCTAATTTCATCAACTGTTGTTCCCATTCCACAAATAAAATTTCCTTGTGTCTCTCCTCAATTCTAGGAAGACTAGCTTTTCTTCCTTGCTCTGTATCCTTCCATGAAAGAAATTCAGAAATTTTATCATCAGCATCATCAATTTATTACGTGAGAGTGACTGATTCATCTATCAAAGATGATTTTATTTCGCACAAAGGCTCAATTTGTGCCAAATTTAGAAAAAATTCATTTAACTGCTGAGATATAAGTTTGTTTATTTCAAGAGCTTCAGTTTTGAATTGAGCTAACTTAGGATAATCCTTGAACTTGTCCAATGCTGATTGGAACATTTTCTCTTGTTCAATCTTTGCATTTTTCTCATTTTGTAGAAGATTTTGTAGCTTTTCTACCTCTTGACTCAATTGTTGTTGTTTTTCCAAGGCTTGTTCATCAATCTTCTTCTTTTCAATGCTAAGCTGCTCTTCTAGCTATTTAGATCTAAGCTCCTGATCTTGAAATTGTTTCTCCAGCTGAACAATCTTTTGTTGATTCCCTATGGCCTGTTCTTCCAACATAACTGTTTGTAAGTCTTTTTGTTTCATCAACTGAGAGACTTCAGAAGCTTTATCTATAGTTGCAGCACTATAGGCACCTACGTATTGAGATAATTTAGTGAGATCCTCAGATGGATTCACCTCAACATCTTTATAAACAATATTCATAAACTCCACTTGTGATGTTGAAAGTGCATCTTGATTAGTTCTCCTCCTCTTCCTCTACTTTCTCACAACAGCCCTATGCTTGGGACTGTAAAATACATCCAAAGGAGGGATTTCTTCTATTTTCAACATAATTTCTCTTGTGGGATGTTCAGGAATAACTTCCATATCTTGGTCTTCCAGAACATTAACTTGGGGATTATTCTATTGTCCTATTTGCTTGGAAAATTGCTCATATTGGCTCAGCAAATGAGGAGAAATTATAAGTTCAGTAGATTCCACTACTTTTCAACAGTTTCCTCTCTTCCAAGTTGAGAATCTGGATTATTGCTTATATCTCCTTTTGTTGCTTGTTCAGTAGCCTTACTGTTTGTGCCTCCTTTCTTAGTATGCACATTGGTATCAGTACCTGTGCTTTCCTTTCCTGTCAGGGCTGAAGACTGCTGAACAGTATGTACATTAAGTTTAGCAGTTGTTTCTTTCTTCTCAGTATCAACTTTGTTGTTAATGTATTTTTTCTGCATAACAGGATTAGTTCCTGTTAATTCTTTATGTCTTTGTATAATGACCTTGCTGGCAGATGTTTCTGTTACTGCTTTTCCAGATGTATCTTCTTTTTCCTTCTATTGTGACTCAGCCTCCTGCATAGGAACTCTTAATTGATCCAGAGGAGCTTTGAGTAATCTCTGGCTTCTAAATAAAATAAAATTATTCATCTCTTCATTTTGGAATTTGGACTTGGCCAAATCATAAACTTGGGACAAATTATCTACAGAAAAAAATAAATCATCAAACTCATCTAGTTCGTGTTCAAATCGAGCAATTGAAACTGAAGTGGTAAAATCAAATGCCACCTTCCTTGGGTCATATTTCCTGCCTTGGACTGTTGAAAGCTTGAGATTGGTTATCTTGCCAACTTCTTTCTCAGCATGAAAAACATTATTGAGAGTGTAATCTCCACATTTGAAAGGAGAATTAGGCCACATTAGCTTCTTGCTATTCTTTAAAGTCCTGGACATGCCTTCTACTGTTAGTTGATATGAAATTTCCTGTGCTAACAGTTTATCTGGAACATAAAAAGGAAGAATGTGTGGTTCTACAATACTCCTGAAAACTCTGATATATGTGAATCTTTCTTCTCCGAACCAATCCAAAATCGAGGATAAATAAAATTTAGCCTTCTCAGAAAGTCCAGGAGGGAATCAGCCAAAAATAGTTTGATAAACCGGAATGAGAAAACCATGACAAACAGTGTAAACATACTTTTTAAAATTCCCCTTCCACAAGAACTTGTGATATATATGAATAGGAGTAGGATCTTTAGGGGTCCATTTCCATCCTAACATGGGAAATTCAGAATTGAAGCATAGGGCATCTAAAATATAAGCACAAAAGTAAAAAGGAGTAGTATTTCATGTGTTTTGGTCCTTCCTATACTCAAGAATCCTATTGGCTATCTTATTAGAAAGAATGACAGCCCAGTCCATTATTTTGGAATTTACATCAGAGTGTATTAAAGGCACCATTTGTATAGAAAATCTAGCTGAATTATCATTCCCAAATAGTCGGCACATCATTGTTGCGGCGTAACAGTATGGAGGTGAAAGAGATTCCACTGAGTACATACTTGATGCCTTGTTTTTGTGCTTTTCGGGAGCCCTTCTCCATTCTCTAATCGGCTCTGATTGATTTTCATTGTTTGTAGCAAATTCTTTGATAAAGGATTTGTTGTAGGTTTTCTACGGGTCCAGAAGGTGGTACATTGCTTTAATGTCCTCTGCTTTAAATGACCTGAATGTTGCTCCAGAAGCTGAAACAAACGTCCTGTTTTGGATGGCCACATTGTCAATCACCCACCGAATCACATCATAATATGGAAAAATGTTCGCCCGAGCTGCATTTCGGTGCAGGAACGAATTCGCGAGTGCTTGAAGAGAATTTTCTGAATCAGACTTTGAATCATCTTTGTCGGGAACTGTTGCCTTTGGCACATTGACCTTAGGCTTTTCCCTTTCAATGAGGTTATATACCTCTTCCCAGGATAATTTACCAAGACCTTGGCACGACGTGTCTGTAACCAGCTTAAATTTAGCTGGTTTCTCTTTAGGTGCCATGGTGAAAACAGGGGCTTTTGCAACGACAGAAGATTTTGCTTTCCTGGATCTCTTTGACATTTCGGTATCCAGTATCGTTTTCCTCGCTCTGCAAATGAAAGGGTTGGGTATTCTTTGGTTTTGCAATGGAGGAAAAGCTTTAAGAAGTGATGAAAAGAGAAATAAGGAGAACAGTTGTATAAAAGATTTGTTCGTTGATTTTCATTTATTAACTCCGTGTAATGAACTTAAATTCCCTCTAAAGAGTCACACTCACGTATTCAACGAATAATAAACCGTCATTATTCGTTTGATTTTCTATTTAATAATAGATGTACAATCGGAGATCGGAGTTTTTTGAAATGAGAATAAAGATTTTCCTTTTGAATTTCATGATTGCGATGAATAAATATCATATGTGCAATTGTAAAATATGAAGCTTAAGTATTAATCACATCAGAAATTTTTAAAAGGGATAACAAATAAGATTTCGTGATTTTCTCTAATTTCCAATTGCGATGATATATATCACATCGGCTCTTTTGAAAATAAATGAGTTACAAATTATGTTAGCCGATTTTGCAATTGCGATTATAGTAGGACCCATCGCATCGAAGATTATAATTATCATAGCGAATATCGATTGTTTCTCCCAAATGCGATTGCGATTGATCGCATTGCATCGGATTTGTGCCATTGATAGAGTAAAGAAATTGCATTTGTGATTTGCGATTTGCGATGGTGGCGAGGCCCATCGTATTGGAAATTTATAAAACAAGTGTATTCTATAATTCTCTTCCGAAATGCGATTGCAATCAATCGCATCGCATCGAAACAAATGTGAAAGTTTAAAACCTTTTGCGATTTGTGATTGGTTCAATCGCATCGGAGTTTTTGAAACACAAATATACAACTTAAGATATCTCCGATTTTGAGATTGCGATTACTGTACGTCGGACTTTTTCCATTAAATACTTTGATGTGATAAAGTCTTTATATTACATCGGATTGGAAATTTTTTCAATGTTGCATTTGTTTATACACACTTGTTAACAAAGATATGCAATATGTTTTTCTAACAATGAAATCTTATTTCTAATTCAAAAATGATCAGATTGCTTCTAAATCTTTTATTTCTATCTAAAAAGAAAGATAAAAAAGGGGACCTATTTCTAAATGAAATTTATTTTAAAAAATAAAAAATGGGGAGGGTTTTTGTACAGTACAACAGGTTGTCACTTGGTACTTCATGATGGAAGGAGGACATCTAGCCAAACAGTTGGAGGTCATTCTTTATGTTTTTAAAAGACAACTTTGGAACCAAACATGCATAACCTATTGCAGCAAATGGAGGAAGCCTCTTTTATGTGGATGCCATTTGGAGGGAAATAGATGGCTTTGCATCTACTTTTGGAGTTTTTTGAGGACAAGCAACATTTTTCCAAGGGGGACTATAATATTCCCAAATTTTCACTTCATATTTGGAATATTAGAGTCCTTGATTTTCTTAATGAGTTAAGAAAATAAAAGGGTGGAGGGGCCCACAATCCTCAATAAGAATAAATATCCTCTTTGTGTGTGTGAATGTGGATTAATCTAGACTAGATCTGCAAAAAGAGGTACTTGAGCAACCACTAATGTGAATGAGATTGGAGATCATGTCTCATTTAATCAGAGAGATAATGGAGGGTTGATTTAGTCAACTAAGATCTTGAATATGTCAAAAAAAGGGTCATTGAGCATTAATGATCAAGTGGTGGAGGATCATGTGCAAATGAAGCACACATGATGGAGGAGGTGTACATTGCACCTAGATTGTTTGGTTGATTTGATAAAACAGCGTTGTCCCACATGCAAGATCTTGTCCACATGAGACAGTGCAGTTGAGATTAGGGCCAAGGCTTGGGATGGATCAATCATTATAAAGGAGATGAAGGCAAAGGTGAAAGGCATCTTGGATTATTTTGATGTATGATCTTTTAGATCTGGAATTTTCAAGCGACATTCCACTGCTTTCTTGGGCTGTTTAGCAGAGATTATAGGTGTTGTTTAGCACAGGGTGTTCCCAGGCAGGAATCCCTCCTCTTTCTTTGAGTGATCTCTAAGGAAGAGGTTTTTACTTCATTATACATCAGGCTTTAAGTGCCATTTCCCTTTTCTACTTTCTGCAGAACATTCATATTCAGAAAACTACAGTTTTCTGAAGATTAGTTTGGAAGGTGGAAGTTGTCATCAGTACTTCAGCTGGAGAACAAGGTGAGGGATTATTCCCATCACTTGGGCTTATATATAAGCACTCCTAGAGCCACATTGCAGATCTGGCATCATGCCAAATATTATTGACCTCCTAGCAGTAGTATTCTCTCCAAGAATAACGTTGTCCATATTACAGATCTTAAAGGAGGAAGGAAGTTGCTAGTACTTCAGCTAGCAATCCAGTGGAGGATCGTTCCTTCACATTGCCATCAGTCTTACCATCAGCCTGGATCTTATTGCAGCATATTTCAGCAAGAAGAAGGCCTCTCTTTCCCTCACAACACAGTTTTCAGAGGCAGTTGTGTTGCGGCAGCTGCAATCATCTTTGGAGGATTGAGAAGCTAGATCTAGAGCTTCTAGCTCATAGATCTGAGGAAGGGATTAGTCCTTCAAGCATAGATCTGATCTGAGCACATATTTCAGCCATCTATTCTTTAGATCTAGCTTCATATCTGTATTTCCCAGTAGATCAAGGCTCAAATCCTAGGGAGGTGATTTTCCAAAGTTACAGATCTGGAAAATCCTTTCTGGGTTATCTTGGGAATCCATCACATTGGCCAGATCTTGAATCTTGGTTCATCAGAGCTCCAGTTTTGAGTAGATATTCATTTCTCTTTTCAGCCTGCAACTCCATGTTTATATTCTGCTAAAGAGACAGGGCAGTATTTGCTGCAGAGCCTCAACAGTTACGTTGTACCTGCTTCACACATGTTTTTAGGGTGATCCTAGCTCATCTTTTTGGCTAGATCTACCTATATCTTGTACTTATGTAACTGATTCATCTCCAATATAATAAAATGGCTCAGCTCTTTCTGCATATTCTAATTTGTACTTAGATTTATTGTTTTTGTTGCTGTTAGTTCTTATATTGTGGGAAGTATTACCGCATTCTCCCTTTTGGGGATATTACATTTTCAGTCACATCTTGGATCTGATATCTCAAACCTACGAGGGCTTCATTGAGGGATAATTACCATACCACATGCATTCATATTAGGGGATATACATGTTATGAAATCAGCTCCAAAAATAGAAGAAAATAGATATGAACGCCTTATAAATCAGCCACTTCGAGGGGGCAACCTCGTTTACATTACATAAATGAACAATTCTTGGATGATTCAAATGAAAAAACCTCCTTTCTATATATAGGAGTCCATGGGGTCACAATATAATCCTAGTTGACCTAAAAATAATAATGTAAGGGCACAACAATAACAACAGTGGGGTGTTATGGGGCACACTACTAACAATATGGGGACTACAGGGGTACAAAAATAAAAATAAGGGGGCTACAATAACAACAATAAGGAACTACACTAGTAATATAGGAACCTAACATGCCCCTCTCCTTCAAAAACGTGTTGTCCTCAATGCTTGAGTAGCTTTGGATGCTTCTGTATAAAATTATCATCCTCCCTTATGGAATATTCATTGGGTAATTTCTTCCACTTGATGAGATACTCTGAAATTGATCGATTTCGTAGCTGTCAAGTTCTTGCTTCCATGACTTCTTCATGTTCTAATATGATTTTTCCTTCCTCGTCAAGTTCTGGAAATATTGTTTGAATTGGAACTTTGTCACATATAATCTTCTTTAAGCATGAAACATGGCAAACTAGGTGCACTCGAGAAGAAGCAGGAAGCTTCAATTTGTATGCCATAGTACCAATCTTTTTCAACACCTTGTAAGGACCACAATACTTTGGCGATAATTTATTTTCCTTCTTAGCTTGATTGAGGTACATTTGTTTGTATGGTTGTATCCATAAAAATACCCAGTCTCCTACGTCAAAAATCCTCTCGCTGCAATGTTGATATGCCTGTTGTTTCATTTGATTTTGTGACAAATTTAGGTTATCCTTTAAGAGTTGGACAACTTGTTGTTGATGCTCGATGTGATCTTCCACTGCTTGAAACTCAAAATTCTCCCTTAAATATGATGTGATGGATGGTGGATAATATCCATAAAGTGCCATAAATGGGGTCATTTTTGTTGCAGTATGGAAGGAAATGTTATACCACCATTCAACCAGAGGTAACCACTTGACCCATTGTGTTTTTTTATCAGATACAAAACAATGAAGATATCCTTCCAAAAATTTGTTCACTATCTCATTTTTCCCATCGAATTGAGGATGATAAGATAAGCTATGGGCTAGTTGAGTACCCAAACAAGAAAATAATTTCGTCCAAAAATTTCCAGTGAAAATGGGATCTCTGTCACTTACAATAATCTTTGGTTTTCATGTATCTTTTGAATTGTTTCCATAAATACAGTAGCAATTGTACTTGCTTTAAATGGATGATATAATGCACAAAAGTATGCACACTTGGTAATTATATCAACTACCACCATGATGACACTCTTTCCTTTAAACTTAGGTAAACCTGTGATAAAATCCATTGAAACCTCCCCCAAACGTTGACTTGGAATTGGTAAAGGTTGTAGCAGATCTGGGGTCTTAATTGTCTCAACTTTATTTTGCTGACAAACCAAACATTTTGCCACAAAATTTTGAATATAATATTTAAGGCCATCCCAAAAAAAATATTTCTTCGCCCCGTGGTAAGTTTTTAAAAATCCCGAGTGTCCTCCTACGGGAGAGGTGTGCAATTCTAAAAGAATATTTTGTTTTAGTTTGGAATTCTTACAAAGATATAAACTATCTTTGTACCATAAGGAATCATTTTTCCAACTAATTGTATCATATGTATTGGGATCTTGCTGCAAATTTTGAATGAGTGTCTACATTTCTTCGTCATTCTTCCAATCCTCCCTTGCTTCGTTTATCTAATCTGGTTGGATAATAGAAATGGCACAAAGCAATGCTTCCACCTCCCCATCCTTTCTTGAGAGTGCATCTGCAACCAAATTTAGCTTCCATTTTTTGTAGATGATTTCAAAGTAATAACCCAACATCTTTATGACCCATTTTTTATTCTCTTCTGAAGATATTCTTTGTTCCAAAAAGTATTTAAGACTATCATGATAATTTTTTACCTTGAAGTGTCTTCCCATTATGTAAGGTCACCATTTCTTAAGTCAATGTAGTATTTCCAACATTTCCTTCTCATAAGTAGATTTATGTAAATACTTTCCTTTGATTGGATGACTTTCAAAAGCAATGGGTCTTCCTTCTTGCATTAAAACAACACCAATTCTATTTCCTGAGGCATCACATTCCACAATAAAGGTTTTTGTGAAGTCTGGTGGAGCTAATACCGGTGTTAGGCACATTTCCTCTTTAAGATGTTCAAAGGCCTTAGTTGCTTCAAGACTCCATGAAAATGCATCTTTCTTCAATACTGGTGTTATAGGTGTTGCTATTCTCCCATAATTCCTAACAAACTTGTGATAATACCCTGTTAACCCGAGAAATCCTTGTAACTGCTTTATGGTTATGGGGACTTTCCATTCCTCAATGGCTTTAATTTTTTTAGGTCTACCTTAACACCCTCATGAGATACAATATGAACCAGATATTCCACCTCTTGTACTATAAAAAACATTTGGAGGTTTTTGCATATAATTGTTTCTCCTCCAATAATTTGAGCACCCTGTCAACATGTTGAACATGATCCTTCCCATACCTATTGTAGATTAATATATCATCAAAAAATACTAACACCAATTTTCTAAGGAAGGGTTTAAAAATGGAATTCACCAACCCTTGAAATGTATAAGGTGCATTGGTAAGGCAAAAATTCATGACCAAAAATTCATAAAGACCCTCATGAGTTTGAAATGTTATTTTTGGAATATCTTCAATATTGATTCTAATTTGATGATATTTTGAACAAAGATCCAACTTGGTAAAATAAATTGTTGCATGCAATTCATCCAATAATTCATCAATCACAGGTATGGGAAATTTATCTTTAACAGTGAGCTTATTGAGCTCCCTATAATCTGAACACATGCACCATGATCCATCCTTCTTGTGCACCAATACTACTGGAGCAGAGAAATGACTTTGAATAGGTTGAATTATACCAGCCCCTAACATTTTTACAATCATAGGTTCAATTTCTCTCTTTTGGACATAAGGATATATGTAAGGCATGATGTTTGGAGGAACACTTCCTAGAATCAAATGAATAACATGATCATGATCACGAATAGAAGGGAGTCCTTTGGGAGTGTCAAAAACCTTGGAATGATTGTCCAAGTCTTTTTAGAGAACTAGAGAAATAGATCATTTTTATGTTGGAACTTCTAGTGAGAATAATTGTGCAATTAAGAATCGTTTTTCTTTCTTCAGAAGCTTTGTCATGACATTAGAGCTTATTGTCTTTCTTGGCTTCCCTGTGATACCCCGTAGTTCAAATTCCTTTCCTTCCGAAAAAAAATTCAAGAAACGTTCTTGAAAATTAAAAGCTATCGTCCCCAAAGATTGTAACCATTGTACTCCTAGTACAACATAAACACCTCCCATTGGAATGGAAAGCATTGGACTATTCAATACATATTCCCCCATGGTTAGCTTGATATTATGGCATTTTCCAGGGCACTTTATATTCCCTCCATTTACAACCATCACTTGACACTTTGGTGTTGGGTATAGGAAGCAATTCAATTCCTTGGCTACCTTACAATGAATAAAATTATGGGTACTACCTGAATCAATCAACACTATTACATTTTTATTATTGATATGTCCTTCTATCTTGAGAGTTTGAGGAGTGGTAATTCTTTCCAATGCATTACAAGATATGTTCGGACTCATTTCTTCTTTCTCTAGGGTTGATTTATGGTGTATATCCTGTTCTTTTGGAGTTTCTTGTTCATTTTCTTTCTCCTCTTCACAATTTACCTAAAATAATTTCTTCTAAGCACACTTATGACCTTTAGTGTATTTGTTATCAAAACTATAGCAAAGCCCTTTTGCTCTTTTTTTTTCCAATTTTTGTGGTGTCAACCTTGTAGATTATGGAAGTCTAGGAGTAGCAACACTTCCATCTTTATAGATGTGAGTGGTAGGCTTCCTTGTCTCCATAAGTTTACTTTCAATTTCTCTTGTCAACCTGAATGCCTTCTCGAATGAATCAAGTTCCCAAAGGTGAACCTCATGTTGGATGTTATCCTTTAAAGTCCCTATGAAGACATCAATCATGTGTTCCTGTGGAATATTAGTTACCCTTATATTCAGTTTTTGGAATTCCTCAATGTGCTTCACCCTTGAACCCTTTTGTTTGAGATTTATCAATTGGCTAAAGAAGGCGTTGCTCTTTGTATCCTCATAATGTGTTATCATTTCCTATATAAAAATTGACCAAGTGACAATTATTTTACAAGAGAGAAGCCATCATTACCATACAAATGTATTTTGTTCTAAATGTAAAGTTGCAATGCGTAACTTTTGTGCTTTTTTCACATTATGGAGATCAAACTTCCTCATATTGATATTTGGAATATGGTGGGCCTTCAATCCAACATTAGAGTTTATGAAATCACGATTAACATTTATTTTTTTATCATCATGAGTTTCCTGCACTACCTTTTCACCATTAGGAATAATTTCTTGTATCAACTTTGTCAAACCTTCCTTCAAACCTTCCATGTCTTCTTTTAGAGCATTCTTCATGTCTTCCATGTTATCTTTCATTTTTTCATCTATCTTAGGTTCCATGTCATCCATCTTAGCTTCCATGCCATCCATGTCATTCTTCAAACCATCCATATTGGCTTCCACACCTTTCTTCAAACCATCCACATTATCTTCCACACCTTTCTTCAAACCATCCACATTAGCTTCCAGGCCTTTCTTAAAAACTTCCATTTCATTTTTTGTTGCTCTTTGCGAGAGCGAAATTTGGATCACTTGGTCTTGTAATTTTGATATATCATGTTGCACTTCTTCCTCTTCATGAGTCATAGTAGAGCATTCTGAGGGCTTAATGGGTGTTGAATTCTTTTTAGGGGGTATTTTAGAACCAAATACTAATATATGTGCTTCAATATGCCCTTGGAATCACTTCAAACTAATTTTTCAAAAAAGACTTATTCAATTTTAAAAAAAAATACACATCGTTTTATTGCTTTTGAGAACCTTGATATTGTAACTTGTTAGTCTCATGTATTCATAGTATCACTAGGTGACTATGGATTTTCTACAAACTGCTGAATATAGCATTCCTTCACTATCAACTATCTTCAGAAATCTCACTGCCTTCATTATCTTTGTTTTACCTATCTACTATCTCTCATTTTTCCTTTCTCTAAATCACCCTCCTCCTTTGAAAAACCCATGCTTGGGCTTAAAACCTCTCATTCTCACCTTTTTCCCCACCCAAAGACCCACTTTCATCTCCAAAAACCCCATTAACCCCGTCACCTTCATCATTCTTCCTTATTCACACTAAAACAATGTAAAAAGAACTTTTTACATTGTTTTAAAATCAAAAAATAATAATGTTCAGGCCCCTTTGTTTCATACTAAAACCATGTTTTTGTATTAAATTACTCGACACCCTTTTATATCCATAACCCAGCTTTAAAAAGGCCTTATTCACGTGACCTATGACACTTAAACCAGGGTGATAATAAACATTTTTTGCTTGTTATTTAATTCGGGTTCCTTCCTATTAAGCCCCAACCCGCATACACCAAACCCCACGGCCATATAACCTCAGCCCTCCAAACAAATTAAGCGCCTCCGCTTTATATTAAAACTGAGCCCCACCGTCTTATTTGCCCACCATTCCAAAACCCCCCGACCATCGTTGATCTCTATCATCCCGATCCAACGGCCCCAAGCCCCTATCGCACATCTAAAATCGTGGGGGTAAACCGCTCCAAATCTCGCGAAATGGGAAGTTTTACCACTTTTACTCTCTACCATGCATCACCCACCCAATGGAATCACATCTATCGGCCCAACCCCACTTACCACCTCTTCTCCGTGCGAAAACTGATTTTCCGCCTCCCACCACAACCCAATACCACCGTCTGATTCAAACATTCCAAAGCCTTGTGGCTTTGCGATAAAGCCCCGCAGCCACTATGAACTTCTGCAAGCACTCCCAACACCTGAAAATGCCCAAATGAATGCATAAACTCCTCAAACGCAGGATTTTAAACGAATAAATTTTTGTATTGTGCAAGTAATCATGACATAAATGCATAAATGGCATTCTGAGGGTCCAAAATCATTCAAACAGACTTCTTGGGTGACGATCTAGTTAGTCTTTCTACCAAAAGGACTGGGATTTCTGAGTCTAACGCAAACACCAATGGATCATGACTAGTGGTGGTCATTCAACTGCACCAAATCGACGAAATATGCCCCACTGCGCAACAAATTGTAAAACAAAGATATAGGGAAAGCAAGACAATAGTCAACAGACCATGACAGTAAAGGCTAATCAAAGGCTTAAAAAGTTTAAACAAAGTTAAAGGCACAAACACAGGAAGATCAAGGTCAAATAAAAAGACAAAGATGAATATAAATATTAAAGGAAAATTAGAAGAGTTAAAAGGAGAAATTCAAGTTTAAAAGCCTAAATAGAGTTCAAAGGATAAAATCCAAGGAACATTAACATAGAATCAGATCTGAATGACTACGAAAAAATCATTTACTTCTTTAGGGATACATTCTGCCACCTACATCTTATTTTATTTCAATAAAGACATCAAAAGTTATTGAAACAGTCAGAGATATTTCTCAGCTACTCAACAGTTATTGTAAAAGTTATTGAGAAGCCTTAAAATTAAAATATTTCCAAAAGTTAGCTCAACAGTTAAGTTAGGAGTTATTATTACAGTGAGTCGGTCTCATATATTTTTCCTTGGGCCTTGCATGGTCTCAATGGTCAAAAATACTTTAAATCTATAATAAATACAAATATAAAACCCTAGATTAGGATCACCTCCTCATTTTGCAGATAAATACTGCATGTATGATTCATTTTTAGTGTTGGTTGGTTGGTTGGCTAGCTTTTTGGCTGTTGATTATAGGATTGACTACTAGGTTGGATTTGTAAAAACTCTGATTTGTAGTGACCATTGTACTGGAGTAATGTAACTGTTTTTAGCATCAGTAATACAAGCACGTTCACAGGATTCTTGAGCTATGTTAATGGTGAAGTTATCCTACTTTGTCAATGTTTTCCTTATGTTTTCCATTTTTTCCATTATTTCTCTGATAAAAGAACATAATTTTAGATTAGGATATGTTGTCTTGGCACCCTGATTCTATCTACTTTCTTTATCTTAATGTTTTCTTCTGCAACGTATGATTAGAGAACTCTTAATTGCTCTCTGGTTCCACCTGGCTTGTTGCCTTGAAACTAATTCAGTAGAGTCAAGCCAGAGAAGTCTATGGTACACCCTATCTTTCGGTGTAGCTTGAAATATTATTTTTAAGGCCTTTCTTTCAAGTATACTTAGTAGATTCCAAGCCAAACAAGTCTATGGTATGCGTTGTCCTTTGGTATGTCTCAAATTGTTGCTGCAAAGATATTTTTGGTTGATTAAAGAATTATTAATTTCTCTTTAATTATACTGACTGTCACTTTGAATGTTTTCTATGTCTGAAAGTAATTCTAGGATTGCTGGACTGTTTTCTAAAAGTTTTCTTATTAGAGTCTGGCCAAATAAGTCTATGGTTTTCCCTGTCCTTTGGTTTGTCTCAAATAGTTACTTAAAAGGCTTTTCTTGTTGAAGTAGAGTTAAAGAATTCTTAACTGACCTTTAGTTTTACTTCTCTCACAACTTACTATCATTTAATATTCCATCTAATCTAAGAGATCCGCTTGATATAGTTAGCTTGCCCTATGAAGTCCCTTGTAGAGTTTATGAACAAATAAAACCTTTTATGACACCATCGCCCAATGGATTAATGCTTGTTACAGTCTATCTATTCAACTAAAACACTCCATCAATTAATCACCCCATTAGTCTACCTGTCAACCAATCAAACAAAACAAATAGTCCTAATAACTTCATAACTAACTTAAAATCAGAAAACAAAAGCATAAAGATATATCATTTACAAACACATACATAAAGAGATCCCTCTCTAAGTCTAGGAAGGCTAGGTACTCGGACTCCAAAGTCGTTTGATGTGGTTCCCTGCAAATTTGTTCTTTCCAATCTTGCAAATCACGGGGAGCCAACATAGTGGCAACCATACTGGGGAACTGAGTTATTAAACGGCTTAATATTACTTCAAGAACCTAGATAACCTCATTTTAACTTAGATGTATCAAGTGTTAGCCAAGAATGGTACCTGGTTGCTGATGGTGAACAGCAGCCAGCCATAAAACAATTAAAATCCTCTACATGGTGACTCCACCAGTTTTTCAGTAGGCCCGCTGACTCCACTGGTTCTCTATAGACTCCACTGGGAAAATTACTTTATCATCAAACATCAACAAAACCCAACCAAGAATACTTTTTGTATTAAGTATTCATTTCACAGATTGGTTTGTTTTTCAAAATTATTATAAACTTTCAACCTTTCTGAATTTTGGGTCCAAATTATGGCTTCTAGAAGAATCTGTACCAGATATCATCCAAACCCAAACCCACCTGCAATATTTGACAATACCGAAAGCATCCTTAGGAAGTATCCTAGATCTAAAAACCGAACTATTAGCAGAACTATCCACAAAGAAAGTTCCCTACCTGAAAACCTTAAAGACTTGCAGAATATCCTATCTGACTCACCCCTAGAACAAAGCTTGTCTAGGGATAAATCTCAGAATTGGATAACCCAGATAATTTTAGACCCATTCACCTTACAGCAAAATCCTATTGTACTAACCTCATCCCCCACTATTCACCTTTCTCCATTTAACACTCCACCTCCTTTTGTCAACCCTCCTCTTGTTAACCCTTCTTTGTTTCCCCAACCACATATCATGAAAACATGGTATGCTCCATTAGTTCTAACATTACCTTTAGTTGTTCTACCATAGGACTATTATTCCAAGATTCCTTTTTATGATGTTAGTAGTTCAACTACTACTCAACAACATGTGGATAGAATGAATGACTATTTTGACATACAAGAAATAGATGATAAAACTGTTAAAATCAGAATTTTTGCTCAAAGCTTAGGGGGAGAAGCAATAAAATGGTTTAAAGGCTTAACCACTAATAGCATAAATGACCTCCCTGCTTTTCATCAAATGTTCTTAAAAAAATGGGAAGTCAAGAAGAACCCTCTCCAAATCTTGATAAGGTGTCCAACAATACTACACTAGGTTCAATAGTGTATATAATGCCCTCCCTCTCCATATGAAACCTCCACAAGGTCTAGCTCTAATGAAATTTCCAGATGGGTTTGATCCAAAAATGGCTTACCAACTAAGAGAAAGAGACCCTCTCACATTAGAAGATACGTAGAGGGGTGTAGTAAGTGTAGAGGAAAATATGATTGCCAAGAGAGCTGGAATGAAAAATGAGAAGAGAGTCACATATAGGGAAGAAGTTACACCTTCATCATCAGATGCTAAGATTGATAACTTAGTTAGAACCATGGAGAGAATGATGGAGAGAATTAATATGAATGAGAGAGCTTACCCCAGAGAAAACCAAATAGCTCCTCAAAACAAAAATCAAAATCATAACCAAAACCAAAACTTTAGAAGAAATCCCCCTCAAATAATACAGAGAGGTCCTGATCAGGAAATCAGACCCCCTTTCCAAGAAAACTACGCTGATGAGGATGAGGGGGTGATTGAAGAAACAGAGGAAAGTCACATCAATCTAATGGGAGTAAATAATGAGGATATTGTTTTCCTCATTGAGGAAGAACAAGGCATATTTTTACCAAATGAGGAAGAAATCCTAGAATCTGAAGACTATAAACAAGGCTTTGAAAATTCCATCATGGAAGTACATAGATAGGTTGACCTCAGAAGTAAGAAAACCCAAGACACTCCCAAGAGAATAACTCTGAAATTTCTGCTAGGAAGATCCATAAAAACAATTCTAAAATGACAGCAGAAATTCTAAACACAGTGGCTGAAAGTTCTGATAAAAATAAAAACAAAAACAGCCAACCTAGTGGGAAATATAATAGTGACAAAAGCAGCACTAGCAATTCAGCTAGTGCGCCTAACAAAACTGTTTTAACTGATATTCCTAATAAAAACCAGCAGGTTGAAATCGCTGTGAAAACAGTGTCTAATAAGACTGTTACACAGCAATTTTTCACCGTCCCTGCAATTCCTCGTCCCGCACATTGGAGGGCTCTTTTCATGACCTGTGAGTAGTGACATAACTTGAAAACACTTTCATGGCATTCCCCTGAACATGTACTTTCATTTCCCTGAAGACAACTCCTTGTGAAAAACCCTAAAAAATAGCCTTTTTTGCATTGGCGCGGGTACACAGTTCAACCCTCGCACCAAGGGGGCAAATCCTCCAAAGAGGGCACGCCAATTGGCGCTCTGTCTCAGAGCCGCACCCGCGCCAGGCTTAATAAGGAGTGTTTGTTAAAAATAAATGGTGGAAGATTGACCCCAACCAATTCCTAAACTGGTCTCTAATTTGAGTTGGGAGGTTGGCTTCGAATTTCCATGTAGAGGAAGTCGTTTTCCACCTCTCATGGAAGCTTCCTTGAGGATAGGGCCAATCCCATGATTGTAGGGATCCCAACTCCCCTTCCTCCATCTATATAAGCTTTCCATTTTCCTTTGCAAGCTAATCTCCAAGAGCCTTCATAGCCTAAAGAATGCTGCAATAGTCCTCATAGTGTCAAATCAATAGCAAGGAGATTGACGATCAAAGAGAGAGGCTTGTCCCCATCCTTGACAAGCTTTACCGAGACGTATTTCGCTGGCGACCCGTCGAAGGAGAATTCAGCATCAGAGCCATGTTGTATTTTCCTTTGTATGAATTAATGATAAACGACTATTGTTTATGGTTCCACTCGTTTTTTTCATTATGATCATGAGTTTTGTCCTCTCTAACTGACGCATAATTGTATATATCGGATTTTACACTTGTGTTTGTTGTGTTTCTTGCGTGTGCAGGTGTTCGATCACGACGAGCGTGAGGATTGTGATCTATCGGAGCAAAGGAACGGGAGCGCTACCTTCTCTAAAAACAACAACGTTGGATTCGAGGTAAGCCTTCTTCACAAGTTGGTTTATTGCAATTAGGGACCTACACCATAGCGTGTTACGATTGTTGCTAGACCCGTTCTGGGCTAGTAGGGATCGCCTCTATCCGCAGAGGGGATTTACCTCCACAACAAATTGGCGACTCCAGTGGGGATCGTTTAGCTTGTTGTTTTCTTTATAAACTACAGACGGAGCCTGAAGCTAGCCAGATAGCCTTTGAAACGCTCTTGCTCTGCATTAGCGAAAGTAGATGAATGCTACTTCAGTCAATCTCCAGTCTAGTTTATGAATTGAACACTTGGAGTATTGTCTTGTCTCTTTGGTCCATCCCCGACTTTCCTTGCTTGATCAGCTCTTTTGGCTGGCTCTTTTTGCGGATTTGGCTTTTTTTTTTAGCTTTACCATCACTGGTATGCTTCTTGGATTGCTCTTTTTTCATTTTTCCTTAGTAAACTCGGCTGGCGCACTTTTCAGTGTGATAGACACGCCCATTGGCACATGTTGTCAGTGTATTACTTGCGCCAATTCGATTTTGGCGCTAGTTTCATCCTTACAGTCGTGCCAATCCTGTAAGGTATTAGGGTTTACTGTGTTTTGAGCCTTCTGAGAATAATCTGGGTGTTTGGTCTTATTTTTACGACTGCTTGAGTGTTCTGGAGCCCTGCTTGACTGACTGTGACCTTCATCCTTTGGTTGTTTGCCCATTTCTATCGATTTTACATTTTAGCCCTAGGGCATCTAGGTGCTATTGTGTGTCAAGCCTCCCTTGGGAGTTTGTGTTTCTGTCTGTTCAGTCAACTTTTTGATTGCTTCTCTACATTCGTTTGGTGGTTGTCTATCATTTTATTGCGTTGTTTGAGTGATTGGTTTCTTTTTCGCTTGAATTCTTCTTTGTCTCGCTTTGGGCCTAGATTACTGTTTGGTCAATTTAGTGTGTCCTAAATTTCTACATTAATTTATCAATCCGGGATTTGTAAGCTGATGAAGTGTGGCGCACTATATGTGCAAGATAACCTATTTCTTACCTTTTTTTCGTTTTTGGTTTTCTAATGTGAGATGGAAATTCTAAAATAAAAACAAGTATGGTTATGATTGTTCAAGGAAATGATATCCTCTATAATGATTTACCAACTTGAAACTTAAAAAGGAATTTGAAACATACAATGACAAAACTTGAAAGGAAATGAAAATGTGCTGCTAGTCTAATAAATCAAACAGTGAACTATTGAGCATGAAAACCAAACTATCCTTGCTGCTGTCTAAACACAAAAAGAAACTATGCTTAAAGAAATCCAAGAATTGCAACAAAGTAAATCTAAATCAAATTACATCAACTTATATTCTGATCCCTCGCCATTAGTCCAGCTATGGCTTTCGGAGGTAACCATAAACAACTTGAGCAATCTGATATCTAATTTGCAGAAAAAGAAACTAATATCAAACTACACACTCATACTTCAATCCCTCACCATCATTCCAGCTATGGCTTTCGGAGGTAACTGAAAATGACATGAGCAATTTAATATATCTAACTTGCAGAAAGTAAACTAATATCAAACTACACACTCATACTTCAATCCCTCACCATCAGTCCAGCTGTGGCTTTCGGAGGTAACTGAAAATGACATGAGCAATTTAATATATCTAACATGCAGAAAGTAAACTAATATCAAACTACACACTCATACTTCAATCCCTCACCATCAGTCCAGCTGTGGCTTTCGGAGGTAACTGAAAATGACATGAGCAGTTTAATATATTTAAATCTAACTACTGAAACAAATGTGCAAGACTGAAATAAAAAAAGAAGTACTGGAATTAAACAAAAAACTAAGAAAAATAAATTAGCAGCAGAACAATATTGATTCCATGTCATTAGTCAAAAGATATGCAAATGCCCGGGCTGCCTATTTGTAATCTGAAACAAGAACACTGATCAGTTAACAATAACATAAAACATGAAAGATTATGAACAGAAGTAAAATGTAAAGCATGAAATATTATGAACAGTGATGAAGCATAAATATCATGAAAGATGCAATGTATAAACACGTGAATGACTTATGGCACAATGAACTTAAAGAAATAAAACAAGAAACTATACAGTAATGCACAAAACCTCAGCGTGTGCAGGGGCCCTCTGCACCAGCCTCGGGCAACAGCCTTCAAATACGAATTACGCTTGGAAACAGAGTCTTCTTATATATTAAAATGCAGTCATAACGGAGAAATGATATTACAGCACAGTGGCAACGCAATTACATTACAGAGCTATATGGAGGCTAACTATTATGCGTATGAAAACGCGTTATTTATAACAAAGGTGATATAACTAATTCCCTAAAGTTTGTGCTGATAGAGACACGTGAACCATCACGTCCAAAGATCCAGCATCATGGCCGCGGTGAGGAGTAAATCTATGAGCGTGGATGTTGGATTCGGCTTATGGAGCCGTGTACGGAGTGTTAGTGTGTCTCCGTAAATTAGAAGCAGTCTTCATCTGCAGTGATGAAAAGAGTCTGTCACCGTGGGACTCTACGGTTGACTTCCACTTGGCCACCTTTGACCTTGCCCGGCCTCCTTGGGTGTTCCGACCGGACTAGATCCATGTCCCTCATTTCGACTTTATGGCTCGAATTGCTGAAGACACCTGTATCGCATAGACTTTCCCCAAATGGATTTAAGAAGGATATAAACATTTGCGAAAAGTGGCAAGATTCCGCGACTAAATGAGAAAAAATCTAAATCAAACAGCAGACACAAAACATAGTTAAAAACCATTTTAGATGCTCTTTTACAATTGATATGCAATGATATTGACAACTTAGAAGGTTCAGGTGAATGAAAAAGGTCTAGAAAGGTGTATAGGAAAGATGCAGATTTGAGACTCAACATACACCCACTGTGAAGGTGTTGCATGTCCTCATGCAACCAAAATTTTGATAATCCTTCTTCAATTCATATGCCTTGACACTTCAGCCAGTACATCCAGTCCTTTCCTCCTCTTCCTTGGTGTTGCTAACATCCTGGGCTTCTTCATTAAGCATCTGAATTTGACATTAATCAGTGCTCTGCTTAACTTCTGGCATTTCCTCTTCAATTTCATGTTCTTCTTCTGCCATAGTCCCAGATGTAGCATGGTATTATCATGAATGATTTTGTCCAATTTACTTTGTTCCTTCAATGTCTTATTTTCATTTTTAATGTGTCTATTTAAAAGCTCTAGCTCAAAGACTTCTTGTTTCAGTGATTGGACTAGATCATCTTGTACTATGTGAGGCTGAGTGGATGAAGTACTGGGACCCGTAGCTGCTTTTTCTAAAGATTCTATATAATAATATACTTCTTGTTGCTTTGGGTCTATCTCAGGTGTCATTTTTATTGGGCTGTCCCCAAAATTTCGTGGAGGAGAGTTGTCTTCAAAATCTGGCTGAGAAGGGCTCACATTAACGTCTGGCTGAAAATGGGATGGACTATGTTCAATGTCTGACTGAGAATGAAATGAACTAGGTTCACTGTATGACTGAGAGTGAGATGGACTATGGCCAGCTGGGGATTGTTCAGATGTTTCTTCTCCCAAATCAATAAAATGGGGTCCTTTCATTTGCGTTTTCCTCAACTTCCCCTTAAGCCTGGAACTTCTTCTCACACGCTGTGGACCACTGTCTTTTTTCTTTTGTTTTCCTTTCCCTTTCTTCTTGGCCATAGATGACTGTTCTTGAAGGTGAACTAGTCTTTCAGATAACACTTGATGATCTTCTTCGGAAGAAGGGGTTTGATGCATAGCCTCAATACTTTTTCTCTCTTTGGATGTTATTGGCTTTTTACCCTTGGTTTCTTTCTTCTTCCTTTTTGACAGTCTCTCTTCCCTACTAGTTCTTTCAATTGTAGTAGTAGGAGTACTTTGAGTTTCATCATTTGTTCTTTTTCTCCTACACCTTCTTGATGTGCTACCTTCAGGAATTTCTTGAGGTTCCTCAAAGAAATTTTTAATCAAAAATTGTTCCCATGTATCCTTCTTCTCTTTTAACTGTTTTTCAATCAAAATTTTTACAAGACCATGGTGATATAGATGTGGTTCTACATCCCCTAAATTATTCTGAACAGTCACAGACATCTTCTTCAAACTATTTAATAAAAAGTATGGCAAGTTGAGGGTTTGGTTATTTATAAAATTCATCAGCAATCGGGTATGGTACATATACATTGACCCAAAACGGCCCTCACAGGTGATAAATTTTTGAACAACTAGCAACAAAGTAGCCCATTCCTCTTTCAAATCATGAACATGAATTCCTCTTTTAAAAATAGTTATGTCCATACCTGGGTTATGTAGAATCACTCTCCAGGCTTCATCACTAATGATTTTATTCTTAAACCAACGTTCACCCTCTTGAAGAAGTTCTGTGGCAGATGCTATAGATGCCTCATTCACCGTAAACTTAAGGTCTCCAATCTCTACCTCCAGGCCATTGAAAGACCTTGCAAAAGATTTTGTCACCTCTTTATGGTAGCCTCTAAACTTTTGGATAAACCGCAGCCACTTTGCCTTCTTCAATATATCCCTGACTTGCGGGTACCCTTCCATGAATTTAGGTCCCTCTGGTTCTGCTCTCAACAATTTACCCATCCTTCTTTCTACTCTTTAAAAACTTGCCTGCGTGAGGAGGGTTGAATGGAAGTAGGACGGCTGAATGAACGGAAATGAGCACGATGACTGTAGGTAGATATCAGAGAGTGGGTATACAGACTGTAGCGTAACAGAGAAAGAAATGGAGTGAAGCGGAACAGAGAAGGGTTACGTGAGCATGGCAGAAATGCGGCTGTGAGATTAATAGAACAATAGGAGGAGTATAACACATCCGGCAATGTTTTAAAATTTGGTGGCTGCAAAATAAATGTAAGCACGTTTATACAACGGATACGGATTTTATGCGGCTGAAAGAAGCCGTAGTCAAATCAACTACGTTTCATTGTCACAGGTGGAATATCATAGTATGAGTGAAAATCGGAGGTTTAATTATGGGACCGTTTGAGAATGAATGCAAGGATTGTGGGAGGATTGTACAGAGATCATGGAGTGGTTATGGAGTTTGTCAATACAATCATTGCACATAATGGAGCTTATGGTTTATAACTGTATAAAAATGTGTTTTAAATGCTATTTGAAATAAATTTTTACTCATACCTTGGAATTCTTTCCATTTTTCCTTGGTCTTCAATTAGTTGCTCCTCATTGATATCTTGAATGCCCCATGTCTTCATAATTGGTCCTCATACCTGCATTTGATTTCATGATTATGGAAATAACATCTGGCTGTACATTCTTTTGAAAAATAGAGTGGTAGCTGCGGAATCTGCTTCTGGCTGTGGAAACTGGTGTCAGCTGCGGAAACAGATGTCAGCTGCGGAAACTGACACAGCTATTATTTGGGTGAATGGAAATGAATGGATGAAAATTGACTAAATGGAAATGGTCATGAAAGAGAATTTTATTGGTGAAATGGAATGAAATAGATAAAATGAAGTGAAATGGAATGAAGTGGAATGGAATGGAGTGGGATGAAGTGGAATGGAATGGAGTGGGTGGTCACAAAACTTGTGAAATGAAAGAGAGATTTTTTTTTGGAAAATATAGGGTGTTAGGTGTTCCTGATTTTCACCCTACATTTTCTGTATAAGAATGCCAATCAATGATTGGTTTTCAGGCTCATACAAAATTATTATTATTATTATTATTATTATTATTATTTTAACTGAAAGGAACAAAAGCTAGGCTGGTGGAGAAGAAGAATTCTTCTGTACCAGCCTGATTGCAGAATTTTCTTGAAACATTTTGACAAATTCCTCTTTTGAGAGTGGCTTATGATAAACTTTCAATCTGTGGCCATTTACAATAAGAGGAGTTTGAAACTCATCAATGGTCTTGATTCTTACCGCTCCATTGCTAAAGATCTTGTCAATCTCATATGGCCCAAGCCAATGAGTCTGAAATTTTCCTTGAAAATCTTTAAACTTGGAATCAAATAACAATGCCCAATCTCCTTCTTGAAACTTCTTCTCTTTGATGTACTTTTCATGCCATTTAGCTCTTTGATATTGAACTAGATCAGTTCTTAAAATTGCTTCTTGTCTGATCTCATCTAGCTCTTTCAACTGCTCCATTCTATGCTTTTGGGCTTCTGATAAGTCCATCCCCAACTGAACTGCTATCTTGAAGGTCTTGACTTGGAACTCAATGGGGAGCAGGACTTCCTTCCCATAAACAAGTTCATAGGGAGAATGTCATGTTGTATTTCTCCATGTAGTTCTGTAGGCCCACAAGGCTTCAGGAAGCCTTTCTGCCCAATCTCTTCTATGTAGATGAACAGTTTTGGTGATGATACTTTCAAGAACTTTGTTGGTAGACTCCACTTGACCATTTGCTTACGGATGGTAAAGAGTAGATCTTCTATGCTTGATTTTGTATTCTTCCATCAGCTTCTCCACCAGGTTGGATGTGAATTGGCTTCCTTGATCTGTCACAATTTCTCTTGGGACGCCAAAGCGAGTAAAAATATCCTCATAAAGAAAATGAACAACTGAATTTTCAGTAGCAGATACTAATGCTTTGGCTTCTACCCATTTAGTAACATAATCAGTACAAACCAATATATACTTCTTTTGATTAGATGGTGGATTAATAGGTCCAATGAAATCTAAAGCCCATTTGTCAAAGGGTTCAATGAGTACCTGTGTTTGCAATGGCATTTCATTTGAAAGGGTAGGTTTCCCTACTCTTTGGCAGCTGTCACACCTTTTGACATATTGTTTTGCATCTTTGAAGAGGGAAGGCCAATAATATCTTAAAGAGAGGATTTTATAGGCCGTCCTTTTGTCTGCAAAGTGTCCGCCGCATGGTTCATCATGACATGCCTTAAGAATATCAGGCATTTCATCTTCCCTGACACATCTTCTGATCACAAGATCTGGCCCTGTTTTAAACAATTCGTTAGAAATCCATGAATATTTTAAACTCTCCTGAATAATCTTTCGTTTTTCTCTTGGAAATAAATGTGAAGGTAGTTTCCCTGTAACCAAATAGTTAGCAATATCTGCATACCAAGGGGTCTTAATAGTTACTGCAAACAAATATTCATCAGGAAACTTATCTTCTACAGGAGAATCTTCTTTAGTATTCTGAATCCTAGACAAGAAATCAGCTACTGTATTCTGTTTTCCTGGTCTATCCAACACAGTAATATTGAATTCTTGCAAAAGTAAAAGCCATCTTGTCACTCTGCCATTATTAACAGGTTTGTTCATTAAATATCTAATTGCAGAATGGTCAGTATGAATAAAAGTTTCATAGCCTGTTATGTAATGTCTAAACTTATTAATTTCATGAACAACAGCTAAAAACTCTTTTTCAGTCACAGTATAGTTCAACTTTGTGGGAGTCAAATTTTTACTGGTATAATAAATGGCATAAGGAACTAAATCTTTTTGACCCAACACAGCTCCTAGAGTTGTATCTGAAGCATCTGTAGAAATATGGAAAGGGAGTTTCCAATTTGGTCCTCTCAAGATAGGTGCTTCAGATATTCTTGTTTTCAAAGTTTCAAAGGCTGATTGACAATCAGGATCCCATTTGAATTCACAATCTTTTGTAAGCAGTTTGAAGAGTGGAGATGCTATTTTAGTGAAGTTTTCTATAAATCTTCTATAGTATCCAGTAAATCCTAGAAAACTTCTAACATCTCTTTGACAATTTGGAATAGGTAACTTGGAGATGACTTCAAATTTTGATCTATCAACCTTAATCCCATCTCCTGAAATATGATGTCCTAAAACAATACCTTCAGTAAACATCATAAAGCATTTTTCATGGCTTAATGAAAGGTTTGTTTCTTTACATCTTATAAGAACTTTTTCCAAATTTTCTAATGCCTCTTCAAATGAATTACCATAAACTATAAAATCATCCATATAAATCTCTACACAATCATGGATTAGATCAGAAAAAATTCCTAGTACTGCTCTTTGGAATGTTGCAGGTGCATTACATAACCCAAAAGGAAGCACTCGGTAGGCAAAAGTTCCCCGTGGAGAAGTAAATGTAGTCTTATCTTGATCTTCAGGTGCTACCTGAATTTGATTATAGCCACTAAAACCATCCAAAAATGAAAAGTACTTTTTACCTGCTAATGTATCTAATACATGATCGATAAAAGGCAAAGGAAAGTGATCCTTCAAAGTTGCTTTGTTCAATTCCCTGTAATCAATGCATACCCTCCATTTACCATTCTTTTTAGGTACTATAACCAAAGGAGAAACCCATCGGCTATCTGAAATTGGATAAATGAAGTTTACATTGAGTAGTTTTGGAGCTCTTCTTTCACTATCTCCCTAAGATTTGGATTCATCCTTCTTTGAGGTTGTCTGATTGGTCTATTGTTTTCCTCAATATAGATATGATGGATGCAAGTCTTAGGATCAATACCCTTCATGTCAGTATACTCCCATGCAAATGCGGTAGAATGTTTTTGCAAGATTCTGGTTAGTTCTTCTTGTTGTGACTTCTCCAAATGTTTGTTGATATTCAATGTTTTTCCTGGAAAAATCTCAATAGTAGAACTACCAAATTCTTCCATAGAGTAAAGAGACATTTGTCTTGATGATAAATATTCTATGTCAGATTCCAATTGAAATTGTGTGGGGTCATATTCTGAAGATATCTCAAAATTTTCTAATGTGTTCAGAATTTGACTATCCTCACTGATTTTAGAAATGGTAAAGATAGGTTGTATAGTGTCCTCATCATCAACCCATTCATTGTCTCCTACTTCTGTGATTGCTTTTGCTGGAGGATACAAATTGAATTTCTTTGTCGAATTACCATTAAAAATGTACATATCCCCAGATCTACAACTAATAAAAGCATCAGCTGTGGCTAGCCAAGGTCTTCCTAAGATAAGTGGGTGCCCTCCTAGATTACTCTTGGGAGTCAAAATCATAAAATCTACTGGATATTCCCAAGAATCTAAGGAGACTGAAATATCTTATAATACACCATCTGGTTTAATAATTGATCGATCTGCAAGTTGTAGTAAAGTAGGTGTAAAAACAAGGTTAGGAAGTTTTAGCTGGTCCATAGTCTGTCTACTCATAATGTTAATAGCAGCCCCTAAGTCAATCGATGTGTTTGGAATTTCTATCCCATTTATATGTGTCTTGACAATTGGACTTCCTGGATCTACATACTTCTGCATGGTAATTTTTCCCATCATGATATCTGCAATTTTTCCTACCCGGTGGATTCTTCTTGTGTCTTTTAGTTTCCTTCCTGGTATTTTGAAACTCAACTCCTTTATTGTTTTTGCTAGAATAGGAATCTCTCGAATGGCTTGTAGCAAGGGAATCTTGATACAAACATTCTTCAATTCATCTAGAAAATCATAGTTAGGCAACAAGATTTGTTTTTCCACCCCTTGTCAATTTGTAGTCTTTCGGGAAAAGGAGGTGTAGATGAAGATGCAGGTTGCTCAACTATAGGAGTTGTGGGTGTTAACTTTTCTTTTTCTTTTTGAATGTTTGAATTTTGAAGAGATGCTTCCTCAGAACCCTCATTGACTTTAAGAGAATCCTCCTCAGAGGTATCTTGTTCTTGAATATCTATAGAAGGTTTTTCTAAAACTCTACCAGATCTGAGTTGTACATCGTTGAGAGGAACAATCATATAGGTAGGAAATTGTTGTCCTTCTACCATGTAAGTATTCCGAGGATTTTTATTGTTAGGATTTGGCAATGGCTGAGCTGGAAGTTGATTTGTCTTTTGTTGGTATGGGAGCATGAGTTGAGGATTTGGATTTTGTTGAGACGGTTGTTGTTGTGGAAATAGCAATGAAAGTTGTGGATTTGGGTTTGGAAGTTGTGGAGCTTGTTGATTTTGAAAAGATGGAGGATATTGATAAAATTGAGCAAATCTCCCATAAGGATTTTGCATCCCTTGTACCCATGGCTGATATGAGTTTTGATGTTGGGGCCAAGGTTGTTTCCAAGGATTCCAATTTGGTGGGGTTTGGAAATTCATAGGGTTGTTAAACCCTTGAGTTTGTTGTCCCTGCCAAGGTCTTCTTGCAACAAAACAAAGAGATTCTACTGAATTTGGGTCTTCTTGAAAAACAGCTTTGAGTCCGGGAATTGAAGGACAATCCTTGATCTCATGATTCTCTGAGCAAATCATACATGTTTCTACAACTTTTGCATCCAAGGGACATTCCCTTAAAGCATGTTTCTTCCTACATTTTGGACAAAAGATAGCTAAAGCATCTGTTTCTGCTTTCTGCTTGTTTTGGATTTTAAGGGTGTCTAGTTGTTCACTAAGGCTCCCTAAGATATCAGTTTTGAATTCATCAAGCATATTACCAATCTCTGCCCTACTTACTGATCCAGTTGCGGATTTGTTAGCCCTAATAAGAGAAGGATCCCTAGGCCCTTTTCCTGTTTTAGATTTTCCTCTTGAGAGATGGACACATAGTTCTGTTATGTCACGAAGTGGAAGTTGAGAAATGTATCCTTTCCCCATCATGTTTAAAATATCTATCGATTCATCTCTAATGACTTTTAATATGAGGGCTTTCAAGGTTTCATCATCTAAGTTGCTCATCTTTGCTCTTTTCAAGTTGTATTGAAATATTTCAAGTAAATCTTCCAAGTTTTCGTCTTCTTTTTGCATCATTTTGAATACCTCATCCTTGTGATTGGTGGGCATACAATAGTCCAAGTATCTATCCAAAATTTTTTGTTTCATATCATTCCAAGTCCTAATAGATTGAGTGGCTAATCCCATGAACCATTTCAAAGAAGCTCCCTTCAATGTTGAAGGAAACAGTTTGAGTTTTTGAGAGTCTTCCATATAGTCATAGGTTCGGCACACGACTTCAAACTCAAACAGAAATGTTTCGGGATCCTCACTTCGCAATCCATAAAAGTTAGGGAGGACAGATGGTGAGATATTTTTCATCGTTGTATGAGTTTCCTCATCAACTATAGGGAATCCAAACAAGTTGTCTCCTTCCCTATTTCTTCCATTATTACCTTCACCATTGTTGTCTCCATTGTTTCCTCCTCCTCTACCTCCAAATCCATCTATTATTTCCTCTGCCATGATAGTTTCTTTAGAGTCCTTAAAGTCCTCTGGTTCTTCTATCAAGGGAGGATGAGAGGGAGTCTCTTCCTTTTCTAAATGAGATTTAGTAGGTGGTATAGGAGAATCCTCTAATTCATCTGCTCCTTGAATTTCAAAAATATTAAGGCTAGGGGTAGATGGTGGTGAATATTGTCTATGCCTTGAAGAATATGGAGTTGTGAAAATCGAACTCTTGGCTTTAGCTATAAACCTTCCCCTAGAATCTCTTGCTCTATGCATGTCATTTTTATTTTTTTGTTTAAGTTGGGCTAATAATTCTCTTTCTGATCTTCCAGGTCACACTAGGTGCAAGAAGAGAGCATACTTAAGAAATTACTGAACCAATAACTCTCTTTTCTGATCCTCCAGATCACACTAGGTGCAAGAGGAGAGCATACTTCAAGAAGTTATCAAGTTTTCCCTTGTTTTATTATTTTGTTTTTTTTTTAAGAAATTGGCTACCTAGTTACACTTCCCCGACAACGGCGCCAAAATGTTTGGTCAATTTAGTGTGTCCTAAATTGCTACATTAATTTATCAATCCGGGATTCGTAAGCTGATGAAGTGTGGCGCACTATATGTGCAAGATAACCTATTTCTTACCTTTTTGTCGTTTTTGGTTTTCTAATGTGAGATGGAAATTCTAAAATAAAAACAAGTATGGTTATGATTGTTCAAGGCAATGATATCCTTTATAATGATTTACCAACTTCAAACTTAAAAATGAATTTGAAACATACAATGACAAAACTTGAAAGGAAATGAAAATGTGCTGCTAGCCTAATAAATCAAACAGTGAACTATTGAGCATGAAAACCAAATTATCCTTGCTGCTGTCTAAACACAAAATAAACTATGCTTAAAGAAATCCAAGAATTGCAACAAAGTAAATCTAAATCAAATTACATCAACTTATATTCTGATCCCTCACCATTAGTCCAGCTATGGCTTTCGGAGGTAACCATAAACAACTTGAGCAATCTGATATCTAATTTGCAGAAAAAAAGAAACTAATATCAAACTACACACTCATACTTCAATCCCTCACCATCAGTCCAGCTGTGGCTTTTGGAGGTAACTGAAAATGAAATGAGAAATTTAATATATCTAACTTGCAGAAAGTAAACTAATATCGAACTACACACTCATACTTCAATCCCTCACCATCAGTCCAGCTGTGGCTTTCGGAGGTAACTGAAAATGACATGAGCAATTTAATATATCTAACTTGCAGAAAGTAAACTAATATCAAGCTACACACTCATACTTCAATCCCTCACCATCAGTCCAGCTGTGGCTTTCGGAGGTAACTGAAAATGACATGAGCAATTTAATATATCTAAATCTCACTACTGAAACAAATGTGCAAGACTGAAATAAACAAAGCAGTACTGAAATTAAACAAAAACTAAGAAAAATAAATTAGCAGCAGAACAATATTGATTCCATGTCATTAGTCAAAAGATATGCAAATGCCCGGGCTGCCTATTTGTAATTTGAAACAAGAACACTGATCAGTTAACAATAACATAAAACATGAAAGATTATGGACAGAAGTAAAATGTAAAGCATGAAAGATTATGAACAGTGATGAAGCATAAATATCATGAAAGATGCAATGTATAAACACGTGAATGACTTATGGTAGAATGAACTTAAAGAAATAAAACAAGAAACTATACAGTAATGCACAAAACCTCAGCGTGTGCAGGGGCCCTCTGCACCAGCCTCGGGCAACATCCTTCAGATACGAATTACGCCTGGAAACAGAGTCTTCTTATATATTAAAATGCAATCATAACAGAGAAATGATATTACAGCACAGTGGCAACGCAATTACCTTACAGAGCTATATGGAGGCTAACTATTATGCGTATGGCTTGATACCTGCTCAAAGGTAATCTCCTTCATTCTAAAGTTGGTTTTGGATGGAACCACGTGCAGTAACATCCAGAAGATCAACATCATGGCAGCGGTGAGGTAAATCTGCGCATGAGAAGAGTGGATGTTGGATTGAAACTGTGAGCGATGTCTGAGTGTGTCCCGTAAATTAGAGACGGTCATACAAATCTTCACATGATGAAAGCGAAGATCCTACAATCGCAGTAGGACTCTACGGTTGACTTCCACTTGGCCACCTTTGACTGCAGCCTCCTTAAGTGAATTTGCTCGAGCCAATAGGACACGATCCATGTCCACATCATTTCTGACTTGCCCATGTGGCTCGTTTTACCTGAAGACACCTGTAACATAGACTTTCAGAAAATGCGTTTCACCGAGAAAGTGGCAAGATTCCCATGACTAAATCGACAAAAATCAATCCGCTTAATGAGACACAAAACATAGTTAAAAACATTTAGATGCTCTTTACAATTAATGATATGCAATGATAGTAGTGACCAATTAGAAGAAATTCGAGTGTATGAAAAAGGTCTAGAAAGGTGTATAGGAAAGATGCAGTTTTGAGACTCAACAATTACATCGTTCATTTGAGTCTTTGGGTATCTTTTGATTTGAGGGACTGTTTGTCGATTTGAGATCTGATTGTGTGCTTGCATTGAGTGAAATTTGATTTTTTTTTTTTTTTTTTCTTTTGCTTCTCAAATTTCTTGTCTCATTTGTTTTCATTTTGCTTAGTGCATTTTTGCTCCTAAACATTGAAAATACAAAAAATATCTTTTTCTTTGAATTAGTTAGTGTGAGTTGAATATTTTTGGTGTTATTAGTGATCAATAACTTTGAAAGAAAAACTTATAGTTTCCATTAGCTGCATTAGAGATATCATTGGTTGTTTTCTGGTCATTTTGTTTCGGTGTGAAAAGCTCTTAACTCTCTCATAATTAGCTTTCATCGAATGAAATGATATACTGTGGCATGTAGTGTGCATTTAGGAGATTTTGAGACATTACATTTTATTAGCTAGAACTTGTGAAACATAATTAGTACATTAAATCCATTAATTCCTAATAGTGAGTAAGAAGGCGTCTGTATGTTGGGGAGTCTAGGCTAGAGACGTGTTTCGGCGTCGTTAAACTTAGTAGCTGTCGTTCGCCTCTTGGCTTTAGGCAGCACTAGTACGGACTTGTGCTCCCCGTACCGTCGCGTATATAAAGGGAGACCCCACTAGGTTTCAATCATTTATCCATAGGAAGCCGAGTCTGCCGCCCTATACCCATGATACACCGGACACAACATTGGAGGCCCCACTTTGCATTATGTTCGTCCTTGATTTAATTTCATTTGAAACAGGTGTATATTGCAGTTCACGGTTATTTGGTACACCCTTTGCCTAGCATTCCTGAGCAGTCATTTTGATCTTATCTGACTCCTTAAATTTGAAAAGATCACCAAGCACTTTTCCTTTCACGCTTGCTTCAAAATTGAAAGAGATAGAGTCATCTTTCATCTGTTTCTCGACTCTTAAAACATGAAACGGTGGAGTTTCTAAGTTTCAATGTCGTAAAATAAATCACCTGCGATCACACGCCCTATTAGATTTTGCTTGTTGGCTGTTTGACTGTGTGCCTTGATTATTTTTCAGCCCATGTGTGTGTTTGATCTTTTTCTCTTGTCATTACTACCACAGTGGCGGAACCCTCAGTTTCGTCTACTGGTAGTCCATATACGGACGATTCATCAGAGGTTTCTCAATCCTCTGCTGAACCTCAGCAGCCCATCATTTCTGAGCGTCCCTTTGGAGGACCAGTTGAGTTCAATTGGCCCTTATCCGACCCTTGATCTGGATTTGGAGTAGGGGAACATTTCCCTCCTCTTACATCGGGTTCGCCTTTTTTAGCTATTGTTATTCCTCCTAGTCTTCGCCGTCTGTTACGAGATCTAGTGGCAAGTTCAAATATGAGTGAATCCAGTCATTCTGCTAGT
This sequence comes from Pinus albicaulis, assembly GCA_034641835.2. NCBI lineage: Eukaryota > Viridiplantae > Streptophyta > Pinopsida > Pinales > Pinaceae > Pinus > Pinus albicaulis. Next base: position 17,958,288 of record MU968363.1, read on the forward strand.
GAGGAAATCCCCACGTCTGGTGAAGATTACCAGCTATTCCCAGAATTAACTCGGAAGCTATTCCCAGAAGACAACGCTGAATCATCTATTATGTCTTTGCTCGGTCCCTCATTACCAGCAGGGTATAGATCCTTAGGTCAGATTATCACCGCCGCTGCCTCCATGGGGGTATCAGCTCCTTCTACGAGGCTGTTTGTTCCTTCATTGGGGATTTCTCCTAGGACACCCATCACGACATCCCCTCAGGTCACTTTTGTACCTGTCAGGCCCACAGTTTGTGTGGCTGCATCTACACCTATTGTTACTACTCAATCCATAAGGACCACATCACTTCCCAAAGACGTCTACATAGCTTCTGCTATGCCAGAGAACATCTTTCCTGAGGAGTATCGATTGTCCCTACAACAATCGAACCCCGAGGTCGGACAATCCTCTCAAGATCCCAACCGCTCATATTTTTCATACTATGCACAAGATGGTACACCCGCGTATGTTTTTCCATATCAGTACGATGAGCACGGGAATCCTTTACGTTTATCCGCTCCTGAGGCTCAACTTCATGCTCAGGGTTTACCGTATAACCAGGCTGGGCAGCCTTATAACCCGCAAGCACAACCTTTTCAAGGCCAACCTTTGGGCCAGCCTGGCTATCCTTATGACCCGCAAGGTTACCCTGCGGGCCAGCAGGGGCCATTATACGGTCCGCAAGGACAGTATTACAACCCTTCAGGTCAACTCGTGCAGCCTCTTCTTGGAGTCCAACGAGGGAAACCTCAAGGACTCACAGGCCAACAGAGGTACCAACCAGGGCTGGTATATGGTCCTGGGGGGCAAGTCCAACCTTCCCAACCCATGCAACCTCAATATCCTGTTGCTCTAAATGTTCCACATCAGCCAGGACCATCTTATGGTCCTGCTGCAGGTCAAACCGGTTACCAGTCACCACCTGGCTCCATTCCTCCACTAGGCCAACCGATCCATCTGGCACAACCCGATGTTCCACCACCAGGCCAACCGGCCCATCCAGTACAACCTGGTGCTCCTCAACAGCTAGTTCAACCTGTACAACCGGCACAACCTATTTATCCGGGTCAACCTGTTCAACTATGGCAGTCTGTTCAGCCAGGTCAGCCTGTCCAACCAAGCCAGCCTCCACACTCTGTTAACCCTGCCTAACAGCCGATTTACTCGATGTCGCAACCGAATCAACTGGTGCACCCTAATTATCAGGCTCAGCAGGGTCCCACCTATCAGCAGCCCACTCAACCTCAAGGTGGTTACTACCCTCACGGTCAATCTCGACCGACTTATAATCCGCCCCAAGGTTCCCATTATTACACTCAAGAACCCGACTACACCTATACTCAACAGCCAAATCCACAAGCTACCCAAATGGGGCCAACATACAATCAGGCTCCATAATCTGGTTATCAAGCCCCGTACACTGGTTACCAGCAACCAAATCAGACTGGTTATACACCCTATACCCCCTACGGTCAGAATCCTTCCGGACAGAACCCATGGGGGCAAGGATATTATCAACCAGCGTGGAGTACAGGTACCTGTCCTTATCGAGGGCCTGGCATGTCATTCAATCCGCAATTGTTGTTCTTGGCTACCTTGGAATTACCAGACGTTTCTAAATTAACCAATGATCCAATTCTTCATAATCCTTATTGGCCTCTGGTTCCGACCAAGGTACCCGGCGACTGCCCAAAGTTTGAAGGTAAAGCTGGTGAAGACCCCCAAGCTCATGTAATGACCTACCATTTGTGGTGTTCGTCTAATTCTTGGGTCGATGATTCAATTCGTCTACATCTCTTCCAGCGCACTCTTACCGGTGCTGCCGCTAAGTGGTATATTGAACTACCCCATGGCATCTTTCATGATTTCAATACTTTAGCAATGGCTTTTCTGACTCATTTTCAGTTACCGGTTCGCTATGAAGCTTGGACGCATCTCCTGACTTCGTTGAAGTAGGATAAAGCCACCCACATATCTGATCACATTCATGAGTGGCGACGTCGTCGTAGACTGATCAAGTTTGATATACCTGATCAGCTACTAACCCATTGGTTCACCACGTCCTTTGTTGACAAAATCGCCCAAGATATTGCTATGGGGGCATGTGTGACTGAAGAACAAGCCATAGTGCATGCCTAGTATCTTGATCTGGTATACTCTCAGTCTGGCACGCTTTATGATATTTTGACTGATGCTCCACGTCCGGGAACCTCTAAAGCTCCACCTACCCCAGCGGTGGATGGCGTTATTGGTTCCGTGTCTCAAAATTCTCGAAAATATTCGAATGGGAAGCAGAAGTCTAATTCTTCCAATAATTCTTCTCTTCCCGCCCCCCCCAGATTCTGGAAAAACTGCGGAGGTCAATGTCGTTCAGGCTAATCCTACGGAAAAAGCCTCCAAAGGAAAAACGAAGGGCAAGGGAAAATCCAAACACGATGCCCCAAAGCCAGACTCTTCCAAACCTCGTACTGAGGACGGTTCTCAACGTAAACTGAAGTACCCCTGCCTTATTTGTGAAGGAGATCATTATACCAAAGATTGTCCGCGACGATCTGAAATTAGTCAACTTCTCAAAGGTTCCAAAGGGACTCCAACAGTTCTTAAAGAACCGTTCCCATCTCAGCAGACCCAGATGGTTGAGCAACCTTCACCATCTGCACCATTTGGGTCCCAGGTCTTTATGATGAATGGTGCTACACCTGTCTCCATTGCTACACGTTCAAAGGATTATGCTGGATCGCGTCAGCCAGCTGGGAAGGAGATTGTGGATGGCCCACCTCCTCCTCCTGTCTCCAGTTCTTTGGAGATTGAGAAGCCTACTGCTGAACCTGTTGTGAGGCCACCTTCTAAAGGTGTTCTATGAAGGTCTTCCTACAATCCAAATGCCCGTGCCGCTCAGCACTACAGTATTGTTGAGGATTTGGCTAAGGCGCCTTCTGCTATGTCCGCATTGGAAGTCCTTCAAAGTTTCCCTTCGCAACGGAAAGCTCTTTTATCTGCAATCGGTGGAATTGATCCCACTGATTCTAATCTTCTCACCTTCGACTTAGAAAATTTTACCCCCTGACTTCCACATCAAATCTTTCTTTTTATTAAAGTTGGGATCAACTGTCTTAATATCCATAGGGCCGTTGTGGATGAGGGTGCTTCTACCTATGTCATGTCATCCACCTGCTGGAAGGCCATTGGCTCTCTGGCCCTGTCATCATCTCCCAATGCCTTAGAGGCATTCAATGGTCAGGAATCCAAACCCCTGGGTGTTCTCGAGAGTTTTCCGATTACGTTACAGGGGAAGACAGTCAACGTAGAAGTACAAGTGGTTGACACCAAGCTTAATTACAATCTGCTTCTTGGCCGCAGTTGGACTCACGCCATGTTATGCATGCCATCCACCCTCTTTCGACTTCTTAAGTTTCCTCATGAGGGAAATTGTTTTACTGTGGATCAGTTTTCTTTCTTCACCTCCACCTCTGAGAACAACGTTCCTTACGTGGATAAGATCCCAAATCCCCCCGACAGTGTAGGACCCCATCCTCATGGGTATTTTTCCCGCACCGCCACCGCACACCATTTAAGTTAATATGATCTCTAGGTCTAACGACCCATGGATCATCCCTTCGCCTGAACAGGTGACTGATTTTGGAGAATCAATGCCCTTAACTTCAGTAGAGATTAATTACTGCGAAATCGTTGCCGCATCTGATCCTCCCCCTCCTCAACATGCTCCCTCGAGCATGGATTTAGATATCTATTCTCAATCCCCCTAGCTCGGTGAGGCTGACTCGCCCAATCCTCTTAAAGAGATATTCCCTTCTGATGAAGCCATTGTTGAAACAATGTCTCTTGAGGAGCTGCCTTGGAGCGATACACATCATCGTTCCTCCTTTATGCCTAGCCTGGGGGCAATGTTAGATTGTCTAGAGCGTTTTGCATCTCAGGTTCCCACTCCACCTCTCCAGATGCCCATATTGACACATGAGGTCTTCTCAGAGGGAAACCTGAGCAACATTACTCAAACCACTCCGATCGACATCTCCGTTAAACCGGGGATAGTTGAAAACATACATGTGGGAGTAACTTGTTCTCCTGACGAGATACGAGTTTATACTGATATTTTCCGAGAATTCAGAGACGTGTTCACTTGGTCCAATGAGGAAATGCCTGGGATTGATCCCAGCATAGTAGTGCACGAGATTCCTACCTATCCTGGTGTGAAACCCGCGTGCCAACGCTTACGCCCAGTGCATCCTCGCAAAACCACTGCCATTAAAGCAGAAGTTGAAAAACTTCTGAACGCGGGCTTCATTTACCCGATTCCCCTCACAGAATGGGTCTCAAACATTGTCCCTATAGATAAAAAATAGGGTACTATAAGGGTCTGTGTTGATTACCGTGATATTAATCATGCCTGTCCTAAGGACAACTATCCTACTCCCTTCATAGATCAAATCATTGACGAATGTGCTAGGAGTGAGATTTATTCCCTTATGGACGGCTTTTCCGGGTATAATCAGATAAATATTTTACCTGTTGATCAATACAAGATTGCATTCATCTGTCCGTGGGGTACCTTTGCTTATAAAAAGCTCCCGTTCGGCTTGAAGAACGCTGGAGCTACTTTCTAGCGTGCTATGTCTTACGCATTCCATGACATACGCCATATCATTCAACCTTATCTGGACGATCTACCAGCTCACTCAGCTCGGTAGGAGGACCACCCAGAACACCTCCGCCAGATTTTCCTTCACTTTCGACGCTATAATATCCAACTTAACCCTCATAAATGCGTCTTTTGCATGGATTATGGCCGTCTCTTGGGGTTCAAAGTCTCCAAGAATGAGATTCACCTCAACCCTCTAAAATTTGAGGCTATTGTCAATCTCCCATCACCCTCTTCGTTACACCAATTACAGAGTCTATAGGGAAAAGCTAACTTCCTTCGACGCTTTATACCAAACTACGCGGAAGTAGCCAAAGGATTCACGCGTCTTTTAAATCAAAACATTCCCTTTCACTGGGACGAGACTGCTCAACAATCCTTTGAGAAGCTTAAGACATTACTTGTTAATGCTTCGTTGCTTCGTCCTCCAAACTATCACCATGATTTCATTCTATACTTGGCCGCCGTGTTTAGCACCATAGCTATGGTTTTGGTGCAGGATGATGATGATGGCAATGAACACGTTGTCTATTATCTATCATGGAACCTTCTTGACACAGAAACACGTTATGCTCATGTCGAGAAGTTGGCATTAGCCGCAGTGCAAGCTGTGCAACGTTTCCGCCACTACATCTTGTTGCGTACTGTAACCGTGGTTTCGGATTGCAACCCCATGAAATATATTCTATCTCGACAATTACTCGGGGGAAAATACTCCAAATGGATCGTTATCCTTCAGGATTTCGACCTAGAGTTTACTACTACTAAGTCGACCAAATCACTGGTTTTTGCGGATCTCATTTTCTCCCTTCCGACAGACTCCACCCCGTCTCACTTCTAAGAAAATATCCCAGATGAAACCCTCTTCCTTATCAGCACCCGTGACCCATGGTATGGCAATATTATTGTGTATCTTCAAACGTCGACGTTTTGCTCTCAGTTGACCAAAGATGCCCGACGTCGGATCCGACATCAGTCTCAACCTTACTACATTGTAGGAGATACATTATACCGGGTTGGAGTAGATTCGGTGCTCCACCAGTGTTTGACACTCGAAGAGGCCGAAAGAGTCTTGAATGACTGTCACAATGGCGCTTGTGGTGGTCACATGTCTGGATATGCCACCACCCAGAAGATTCTGCGTGCGGGTTACTTCTGGCCATCAATCTTCAAAGACTGTAATATCACAGTCTGTAAATGTCATGTGTGCCAGGTTTTTCAGCGCAAGATGTGCACGCCACCTCTCCCTCTACACCCTGTTATTACCGTCGGCCATTTTGAAAAATGGGGCATAGATTTCATGACGTGTAACCCTCATTCGGCCAGGGGGCATGCATATATAATCGTCGCTGTCGACTACTTTATTAAGTGGGCCGAAGCGATGCCTACACTAGCCGTCGATGGTAAGACAGCTGCCCATTCGAAGGGGAATGGTGTGAATCCAGTTGCACTCTTTGCTGAATACCAACAGTTCCTTTGTCGAAGGGGACCTTGTCCTCCTATATGACCAAGCGCACGACAAACTTGGAGCAGGAAAGTTCCAACCCATCTGGCATGGGCCCTACATAGTAAAACGAGTATTGAAAAATGGGGCTTATGAGCTCATTGATTACGAAGGAGTTCCGTTGGCGCAGCCTAGAAATGGGATGTACCTTAAAAAATACTACGCTTGAATTTATTTTTTGGTGTGGTGTGTGTACATAGTTGTGTATATTCATTTGTGTGCATGTTTAGTGTGGTGTGCATGAAAGCATCTTTCTGCTGATCAAGTCTTCCTGATTGTGCAGATGTATATTACTCCATTTGTGGGTTTCGTGGATGGTGCCTCCCGCAGTACCAGGAATCTGTCCTCGGAAGCCTGGGTAATCTATGATCCTGCTGGTGAGCTGGCTAACCTACAAGGTGTGTGTCTGGGTCCTGCTACAAATAATATCATGGAATATAGTGTCGTATTGGAATTATTAACCGAGGCTGTAGACCTCGGCATTCGTGAATTACTTGTGTATCTAGACTCACAACTTGTAGTATTACAACTTAATGGTCATTATTCGGTTAGAAACCCATCCATTTTACGTATGTATCTGCGTATTCGTCTACTGGAGAGAAATTTTGATTATATCACATATCAACACATACCCAGACATATGAATACATTAACAGATGCAGTAGTTAATATGTTTTTAGATAGACATTTGCGCAATTTATAAACAAAAACATCATCACATGTAAAGAGATCCATCCAGAAATAGGTAGATATATATATATGTGTGTGTGTGTGTGTGTGTGTGTGTGTGTCGAAATGTTTGCATAGTGTGCATCACATAAAATCAAAAAATATACATGTTCTTCTTAATACAGCCGGAGACAACATGTCTCTCAAAAATTATGCATATGAAAAGCCCTAATGTCTAATTTGCATGGTGCTCATGGTAACAAGCCACCGCACGCACTAAGCATCTCAGTAGTCAGTGGAGGGGACTGGGTACCCCCACAGTGTGTCGCTGGTATGCTAGCGGAACATCTGCTAGTCGTGCATAGTCCGGGAACCCCCGGGCGATGCCCTCCAGGTTCTGAATCAGTTCACCTCCCTCGCCACCCTCAGCTTGAGGGTCATGTTCGACATGGGTTCTCCGTGCAATGGGCGATATGCCTGTGGGCCTCTCTGGGCCGACGTATGCATACACATAAAACTGTTATTAGAATGAACATGTATTACCAAAAAAAATCATAAATACATAAAAATAAAAAAGAGAGTATCGTACCCAACTCCTCATCCCAATAATCCTCCCCCTCTAGGAGCGGAAGATCGGGATCTCCGGTGAAATCAGTCCCATCATAGGGCCAATCTTCGACCACAATCAGCTGTCACCGTAACCACCCAAAAAACTCAGACCTCCAAGACATCTATTGGCCTCCTCCTGACCTGGGCATAAGTGTTGCCCAGCGAGCCATCCTCGGCTCTCTTGGTACTGACCCAGCAACTATGGCCCCTTTGCCTTGGAAAATAGGTATTCGTTCCAGGATGAAAGACACCAAAATGGAGCCGTAGCCGAGCTTCTTTAGTTTGACTTGCTTGCATCTTGTTAGATGTCTCTTGATATTGCTTGTCACTACAGTTGCCCAATCGAACAATGTGGGGTTCATACACTCGGAGGCTAGTATGAGTTGGGCTTTGGTTGCCTCATGTGGAGCTTGCGATCCTGCAGCATGTGTAATGGTGTGTAGCACTACTCTGAGTGCTAGATCACGGACAGTGTGAATGTCCACCTTTCCGCTTCCCGATCCGGTTCATGCCCCTGGGCACACCCTCACCATTACTTGTTCCATCTTTTCTCCGGAAGGCCTGCTGCCTGTCAAAATGGGTACTGGGCCTCTACGCGACAGCCCGGTGATGAAATATATGTCAGAAACCTCAAGTTCCAACACTTGGTCCCGAAGTTTAAATACTTCCTCATTTTCGTCCCATATACTGACCAAGTATTGTAGCAGCTCAGGTTGAGCTCGTAAACATGGAGTAAGAAAGAATTTTTTGAGTCCACAGTTCTTCAGTGCATTCATACAGGCTTCGTTCTCCATAGCCATTTCATCTTCCTCCCCATGTTCCCTCTCCTTCCATTCAATAACCATTGTGCTCGGTTACTTGTAGCAACAAGATAAAAAACCCTTGTTAGATCTCTGTCATGCTTAAAAATCCATATGGATGGCTCACTGTTTAAAAATTTAAAGCGGAAAATTATGTCGCGCCATTGGCACGACTGTTTTCCTAACCGGCGCGCGAGTTAGCGCGACCCCTTTGTGAGCAAAAATCCATTGGCGCGGGTCCGTGCCCGATACCCGCACCAATACCCGCGCCAATGGCGGAGCCCTAAAATTTTAAAAGAGTCTCCTTCGGAGATCGACTGTGCAATCAAAACTCATAAAAAATGGATTAAAATGGAGCTTAAGGGAACGCATTTTACCTGGAACAAACAAGGAACTGAATGATGTCCCGGATCAGTCGCAATCACCGCCGCAAGTTTGCACACAAACAGACCACTGTTGCTCTCCAAGTAAGGTAAAAAGTAAAAGTAAATATGTTTTACCATTTGAAGCCTATTTATAACTTTTTAAGTCAAAAATTAGGTTTTAAGTGTCATTTTTCCCAATATATTTTGTCGAAAATGGATTTTACACTTGCTTCTATGTGCAGCAACAGGTTTTTACGCGACTTGGACAGTGATACGAGTTGTATTTTATACTTTTTCAGACTTGGTAAAAACATGAAAAAGTCATTTTGGAGTCATCTTTCAGCTCTTTTCTGACTCTCTAAACATGAAAAGATTTTCGAGTCCCTTGTCGTTTTCGATCTTGTTAAAGTGGACATGAAACGACATCTACCCAGTATACGTTTACCCCTTTTTCGGGCTGGGATAGATTATTTATGAAAAAGGAATACCCTAGCCTATCGCGACTAGGAGGTTTTCTCAGATATTGTTTTCTACCTTTTCGGATCTGAGGAACTATTTACGAAAAGGGACCGTTGGGGTTTACTTTTCCGCTGTCTTTTCAAACTCTCTAAACATGAAAAGACACCGAATTCTTCCTTTGTTAGACTCGTTAAACCCTGATGACATTGGATTCAGTCGTAATGAAGATATTCGAGTTCCTCCTTCCTGGGGCTCGTAAAATGTACTAGGATGGACTTATATAACAAGCATATGGTATCCTCTTCAAGCTCGTATAAAAATAAAGAGGTAGTCGCCAGAAATGGTGGGGAAAATGGAACTAGCATCATTGTCGTGTCGACAGTATGTCGCTCTTGAACATGGCACTTGTCTGCATTCGTGTCGGGTTGGGAACATCTCATCTCGTTTTTTTTTTCACTTGCCTCCATGGGTTTGGGTGATCCTTTTGACCTCTCATCTGCTTTTTTCCTCATCATCATGACCTCTGATCTTTTGATGTCAAATACTTCCAAATCCACTGTCGTGCCGCCTATATGCTCAAGAGAAGTTGACCTCTGCAAGTACCAACCTTCCTCTGATTCTCAAAGACATTATGTTCCTCTGTCTCATGTCGATGATGTGGGAAACACTATCGCCCACCTTCGATCAAGGTCACTTCCTGTCGACTTCATCTCATTATCCAGGAAGCTGATCTAGAGACTCCCTTCTGGTACCTTGGAGCCTGCATGCCTCAATGGCAGGTTCTTCGCGTTCGACGTGAAGTTTTCATCACTGGCCTCCGATCGGGTGATTCTACGGGTGTTCGACGTTAGCTCAATGATTCACATGCCGTAGATTGTACCTATAGTACCTTGAGGACCATTTTCATTATTGGTGGTACCTCTAGCATCTGTTAACAGCTTTCATCATTGGCTGGTAATCAGGCGATGTTCTTGAATGTTTGACTTCAGCTCACTTATTCGCATGCTTGAACTTGTACTTTTTTCGGGTCGAGATGGAGCGCAAGACCCTAGATTTTATCTGTTATAATCCAGGCTGCGATTTTGTGGATTATTATGATTAGTTACATGACTCACTGATTGGATGGCTGCGACCATACCTGAGTCTATTTATCGATCCTCACTGGATGGCTGTGCCCATACCTTGGATCTGGATTATTGTATACTCTTTTATGGATGGATGCACCCATACCACATATATATCATGTATTTGAGATATCAGTTTTACTTCTCTACGCAGGTTTTCCGACGGCGGTGTTTTCAGTTGGACGCGTTCTCGTAAAGAATTTCACCCCTCTCTCTCTTTCGGGCCTCATTCTTTAGGGGGCATCTGTTACATAGCAATTCGTCACCATCCCTGCAATTCCCCATCCTGCACATTGGAGGGCTCTTTCCGTGACCTGTGAGCAGTGACATAACTTGAAAACACTTTCATGGCATTCCCCTGAACATGTACTTTCATTTCCCTAAAGACAACTCCTTGTGAAAAACCCTAAAAATAGCCTTTTTTGCATTGGCACGGGTACACAGTTCAACCCTCGCACCAAGGGGGAAAATCCTCCAAAGAGGGTGTTCCAATTGGCGCTCTATCTCAGAGTTGCACCCGCTCCAAGCTTAATAAGGAGTGTTTTTTAAAAATAAATGGCGGAAGATTGACCCCAACCAATTCCTAAACTGGTCTCTAATTTGAGTTGGGAGGTTGGCTTCGAATTTCCATGTAGAGGAAGTAGTTTTCTACCTCTCATGGAAGCTTCCTTGAGGATAGGGCCAATCCCATGATTGTAGGGATCCCAACTCCCCTTCCTCCATCTATATAAGCTTGCCATTTTCCTTTGCAAGCTAATCTCCAAGAGCCTTCATAGCCTAAAGAATGCTGCAATAGTCTTCATAGTGTCAAATCAATAGCAAGGAGATTGACGATCGAAGAGAGAGGCTTGTCCCCATCCTTGACAAGCTTTACCGAGACGTATTTTGCTGGCGACCCGTCGAAGGAGAATTCAGCGTCAGAGCCAAGTTGTATTTTCCTTTGTATGAATTAATGATAAATGAATATTGGTTATGGTTCCACTCGTTTTGTTCATTATGATCATGAGTTGTGTCCTCTCTGACTGACGCATAATTATATATATCGGATTTTACGCTTGTGTTTTTTGTGTTTCTTGCATGTGCAGGTGTTCGATCGCAACGAGCATGAAGATTGTGATCTACCGGTGCAAAGGAACGGGAGCGCTACCTTCTCTACAAACAACAGTGTTGAATTTGAGGTAAGCCTTCTTCACAAGTTGGTTTATTGCAATTAGGGACCTGCACCGTACCGTGTTACGATTGTTGCTAGACCCGTTCTGGGCTAGTAGGGATCACCTCTGTCCGCAGAGGGGATTTACCTCCACAACAAATACTGATTTGAACCTTTCAAAAACACAAACACGCTTCATTATAGAAAATGAAATTTCCAAGATTAAAATCTCCATACCTCTTACAGAATTAGTCACTCAAGATGTATATAGGTCCCAACTTTTGAAAGCTTTAAACATAGGAGAAAATGTTGATTCTATAAATTTAAATGATGACAAGACTAAACTTCTGTTTGGACCAGAAGTAGAAGGAAAATTTCAAGAGGGAGGTGTACCTCCATTTTATGTCAGTTTAAACATCCATGATAAAATTCTCCCCAATGCCATGTTAGACTCGGGAGCTTCACACAACCTTATGCCAAAGGTAGTAATGGAAAGACTAGGCCTTGAGATAACTAGACCATACAAAGATTTATACTCTTTTGATTCCAGTAGATTTAAATTTCTAGGCCTAATCAAAGATCTATGTGTTAATCTAGCACAAATACCATCCAAGAGCCTAGTAATGGATATTGTAGTGGCTTATATTCCTCCTAAATATGGCATGCTTTTTTCACGCTCATGGGGAGCTAAACTCCAAGGTACCCTCCAAATGGACATGACCTATGCTACCATACCTGTCTTTACTCAACCAAGAAGACTGTATAGGGAAATTCACATGAAATACATGGTTAGCAGTCAAGAAAAACTAGATAATTCCCCTCTGTATTCCATTCACACTGACCTTGATTCATTTATCCTTTACAATGATGAAAACATTAATGAACAGGTAGTAGAAAATGAGAAAACAATTGTAGAAGAAGAGGAAAAGGAGGAGGAACAGTGAGAACATTTGGCCCAAAAAGAATATAACAAAAAACATACTAAAGACCATAAAGAACAACATAATGACAAACATAGTGGTGGCCACAATGACCATGACCTCTTTGGAGTATGAGCTTTGATGGGTCTTGTAGCAAAACTGGTTCAAGAGCAGGTGTATGGGTACATAACACAGAAAACAATAATGCAGAGGGTCACTCATATAATCTGAACTTTCAATTCAAAAATAACATAGCAGAATATGAGGCACTACTCCTAGGGCTACAATTACTGAAGAAATTAGGAGCCAAGAGGATTTCTATCCATGGAGATTCTAAGTTATTCATTAGGAAAATTAAGGGAGAATACACAGCCAAAAATCCTATACTAAAAGCATATAGGGATGATGCCATTGACCTCCTAAAAACATTCCAAGAGTACGATCTTACCTTTGTCCCAAGAAATCAAAACATTCGTGCTAATGGTCTAGCATTTGTAGCCAGTACTTGTCAAAAACCTTATCATAACCAACAATACACAATACAATTCAAATATAGACCAGCAGTCCCTAATAATATAAAATATTGGCAAGTATTTTAGGGAGATAAACAGATAGAAGATTTCTTGCAGTCCAAAAATGAGTTTGAAATGTCGAATTCAGACTCAGATCATGAAGAAGACTGCTCTATTGAGGAACACACTTACAAAGAAAAACCTCTTGATGATGCTGATATAAATCTGTTAGAAAAAGAACACCCACATAAAGCAGAGTTGTGCACAAATTTAGAAAAAGAAGATTTTGAAGTGCTGCAATCTAGAGATGACACTTTTACAAAGGGACTGGTTCCTCTAGAGGAACTTCTTGATTTTAATAATGCTGCTAGGAAGCCAAAAATGGAACCCACTGAAGCTGAAGTATCAGAATGCAATATAGGCAGTGAACAAGAACCCAAAATGATAAAACTGTCCAAAACACTGCTAGCTCACGTAAAACAGAAACACATTGAGCTTTTCAAATAATTTAGTGATTTGTTTGCTTGGAACTATGAAGATCTAAAGTCATATGATTTTGATATAATCCAGCATAAGATCCCTCTCAAAGAAAACTAGAAGCCCTTCAAACATAAATTGCGTAGAATAAACCCTATCCAATTACCATTGGTTGAGAAAGAAATTAATAAAATGTATGATGCTGGAATAATAGTCCCTCTGAGATACTCAAAATGGGTTTCAAATGTAGTATTAATGAGGAAGAAAACAGGATAAATTAGGCTATGCATAGATTTCAGAAATTTAAACAAAGCCTCCCTAAAAGACAAATACCCTTTACCAAAAATGGATCATATACTACAAAGGGTAGTAGGATCCAAAAGAATATCTTTGCTTGATGGCTTTTCAGGCTACAATCAGGTGCTGGTACACCCAGATGATCAACACAAGACAGCTTTCACTACACCCTAGGGCACCTTCATGTATATTAAAATACCTTTTGGATTAATGAATGTTGGTGCCACCTTTCAAAGAGCCATGGATATTTCTTTCTCATAATAAATAGGTTACTTCATTGTGATATATCTTGACGACATAACAGACTACTCAAAAACTGATGAAGAACACCTAGCTCACTTGAGAAAAGTATTTGAAAAGTGCAGAAAATATGGTTTATCTTTGAATCCAAAGAAAACTTTGTTTGGTCTTCAAGAAGGAAAACTTTTTGGCCACATCATGTCTGAAGAAGGGATCAAGATTGACCCAAAAAGGATTGAAGGAATATTTCAAATCAGTCATCCAAGAAACATTAAAGAGCTGCAATCTTTCATTGGAAGTATAAATTTCTTAAGAAGGTTCATACCAAACCTTACAGAACTCCTAAGAAACATCACAAATATGCTGAAAATAAAAATAGGAGTTAAATGGACCATAGAATCAAAGCAATCTTTTGAACTAGTAAAACAAACTCTTACACAAACACTAGTTCTGATCAGCCCTGATTTTACCAAAGATTTCTTCATATTTTCTTTTGCATCAGAACACATAGTTGATGTTGTCCTACTGCAAAAAAATATAAAAGGACAGGAACAACCCATAGCATTTTTCAGCAAGGCATTAAGAGATGCACCTCTGAAGTACAACAGAATCGAAAAACAAGTTTTTTCCTTAATCAAGGCATTGAAATATTTGAGAGTATAAATTATGCATTCACGCATCATTGCATATGTGCCTCACACAATGGTAAAATACATCTTAACACAAGATCCTGATGGCAAAAGAGGTAAGTGGATTGTTGTCATATTAGAATATGATCTGGAAATCAAGCCCAACAAGTTAATCAAAGGGTAAGGATTGGCTAAACTCATGGCTGAAACAAATTTTCAAGCATTGGACATAAACATGATTAATGCATTAGATGAACAACAGGAGCTGGAAACTCCACCTATTGAAGAATCATTTTTGAATTCATCGTGGTATGCTGATATATTATATGTGCTCTTTAATCTTAATGTTCCTCTTGGTTTGTCCAAAACAAAGGCCAGATTCTTAAAGTTAAAAGTTGTAAATTTCTTCATTTTAGAAAAAGTTTTATATTGGAAAAATGCTAGTGGTATATTGCTTAAATGTTTGCCTGAAGATGATGCAGATAAGATGAAGAATGAGTTTCATGAAGGAGAATGTGGAGGCCACCTCTACTGGAAAAACACTATCAAAAAAATCCTTAGAGCTGGTTACTATTGGCCCACCCTCTTTCAATACATCCATAAAATGGTAATTTCCTGCCATAACTGTCAAATCTTTGAATGCAAAATAAAACTGCTACCATTGCCTTTACATCCAATTTCTGTTGAAGCTCCTTTTCAAAAATGGGGCCTAGATTTTATTGGAGAGATCCACCCTGCCTCCTCTGCCCAGCACAAATGGATCCTTACTGAAACTGACTATTTTACAAAATGGATAGAGACCATCCCATCTAGAACTATCACAGACTCAGTAATCATCAAATTCCTTGAAAACCACATTTTTTCTAGGTTTATATGTCCTCGAAAGATCATTACTGACAATGATGTTGCCTTTAGATCCAAGAAAATGGTGGATTTTTTCCACAAATATCAGATTACATTGGGACATTCAACAACTTATTACCCTCAAGGTAATGGGTTGGCTGAATCCTCAAAAAAAAAATTGGTGAACATCATTAAAAAGTTGTTAGAAGAGAATAAGAAGTCATGGCACAATGTAATATCCCAAAATAGGGAATTTCTACAACAATAAGAATATCTTAAGATATTCTAAAGTTGGATATCCAGCAATACATGAACACAATATTGTAAACACAGAAAATATGATCATGACATGAGAGGGATCAATACACAGCCATGATTTTATTAATGGATCAGTAACAATGTAAAAAATATCATCAGGGACAAGCCACTCAAGCCATAAGAACAAGTCTCTAATGATCAAAACAATAGATACATCAGATGCTGCAACTATATAGAATGTCGGAGAGTAGTGACTGCATATTCTATATTAGTGTAGCTACTTTTGTAGATATATATACATGAAATAGGGCTGATAGAAACAAAATAAATGCCCAACAATGAAGTGGGATCCAATACAAGATTTCTAGCGAACCCGGGAAGGATTGCTAGAAATGTCGGAAAACATACAATGTGACAAATAACCCTGGGGTTAATGTGCCACTGCAAACTGGATCTGATATGAAATGAGGCTATGACAGATCTAAAATTTTTATGTCCTCCTCCAATGGTATTTCTAATTAGAAGGTTGATCCCTCTACTCAGAAATAGACCCTCCTGATGAGCTCAATGAACCCTCCCAGCAAATGCCTCCAAAAATAATGCAGTTCAGGATGGTGACTACACTGTGAGGGATAGAAGATGGTTGGCTTGATTCCAAATATGTATAAATATGCTCGAGAGTCCTTCTTACTGATCCTCCAATGAATAGACAATATCTCCACTGAAAAACAAGCCTAGAAATGGATCTAAGAGATCCTCCTTTGCTGCAGCCTGCAACACAACCCAGCTCTAAACAGAAACTGTGCTATAGCTAGAGGAGGTAGCTTGGAAAAAATGTTGGAATGAGTAAATGTAGCCCAAAGAACCTCTCCTTCCCTGAGGATGAGGTAGGTATTCCCGACCAGGAACACCCTTATGTTAAACAGCACTGCAACCCTGCTAAACAGCAAGAGGTAGCAAAGTCTCAATAGACCAAAGAAAATAATAATCCAAAACATGAATCAAAATGGCCGCCCTCCTCTCCATATATAGAAATTTCTCCTCTCCACAATGGGTCCCATCCATATGTGCCACCAAGCTCATGCAAGTTGTCCTCCGTTAAAACTGCGCAATCCATCAAGGAGATACAATGTATCTAGACAGTGCATGTGGACTTGGTCAAAGGTGACTAGATCATCATGATCCAATCTTGTTCACACCCATAGGTGCTTAATCCAGCTACTTATTCTTCCTCTTTTCCATATGAGGAATTTTATTCTTCCTTCTAAAGAGGTTAATGGGCCTCCCTACCCATTTTATTCATCTACCTAGAGATAATGCTAACTATAATGTTCCTCTTAGCTTGAGGCTAAAATTTGAGAACATTACAGTCCTCCCCTCCAAAATGTTGCTTGTCCTCAAGCAACTGTATAGGGAAAGAAAAATTCCTTCCCTCCTCCTCTTGCGGCCTCCTCATCAATAGTCCCCACCACTGCTCAAGATAATCTACAACAAATCTGCCCTCCAATGTCTCCTCCAAAAAATGCATAACCAAATGGCTCACATCATGAAAAGGTGGAAGGTGTAAGTGGAAACCTTCTTGCTGTCCCATGGCCTCCTCAAGGTAGGGGTGATGATACACATGGGAAATCTCATCCCCAATGAGTGACCCTCTCGCCCATGTTATCTTCCAAATGAAATGAGCCATTCTAGGTAGCTCATCAAAGAAATCTGCAACCTCGGGTTTATGAAATGTGTTGGGGCTGAATGGAGATTTTATATTTTCCCATCCAAGTAGCTTCTCTCTCCATTTATGGCAAGTATGAGGGGGTTTCTGATATTGGGCTGAAATTTCATGGCCTTCAGAAATGGCCCAATCCACCCCACAAGATAAATCAACCATGAAGTGCCTCCTCCAAGAACGCAAGTTCTCCCAATGGCTCCTCCTATGTGAAGCAAAGAGGTGTGATGTGGAAATCATGGTGTGCCCATTGTTTCTCCTAAAACACACAACATGTAGGATAGGGAGAATCATACTCCCAATGGGCATCTCCAACTCATATCCCACTCTCCAAACAAAGCTTCCCATGAACATAAAATTATTAGCAATACATGGAAGCAAAAACCAATAAAAACAATTTGTCATGTGACAACCAGAAAGTGGATCATAGTTCCTCACATGGAACCAGCGCAGTGCATCCCATGCCTGCCTAAAAAAAAGTACAACAAGTGCTTTCCCAGCCACTTGTTTGTTTCCACAATCATCTTACAAGATAGAGACATGAAAGTACAAAGTGGTGTCAATGGTGCACACCAAATCAATGTGGCTTCCCCCACAAACCACCAATGAGATAGCCAATCTCAATGCTACAAATGGCTTCAAGTACATCATCATACAATATGCAAGAAGGGATAATCCTCCTTGGTACAACATGCTGCTCATATAAAGTAAAGAAGTACAAAACATAGAGTGAAATTGTACATCCTTCATCATGTACTTGAGACCTTGAGCTGAAATGGCTCAACCAGATACTTTCCCTCATCTCCAAAGAGTAGGGAAGTGGTTGTGACCTCCTCTCTATCACCATCTGGGCTATGCATCTCTCCATATGCTGAAATATGTCATGTTGGATGCCCTCCCAAGTGAACTCCTCTACCAAAGAAATATATGCATCATAATGCATGGAAAGGAAGTCCTCATGTGCTACATGAAGCAACTTCTTCTTGAGCTTAGAAGCTCTAGTCAAGAAGACTCTGCCACAAGAATAGATGACAACATCATCCACCATATACTCATCATCTCTATCTGGATCATCAATAATAATACATGCACCTAGATCCTTGGAGTACTCTACCAAGAGTTGAGATTTCCAATATGGATCAATCCTCCCAAGAGATAGCGCAGGTGATCTATCATGTGAAGCTCTCCTCATGTTGATGCCTGCTACTTTGACATCCCCCATGCCAAATTCTCCCTCTGAAATCTTCACCTCTCCAAATCCAAGAGTGGTGAACCCAAAGACAAGATGTCTTTCATCAACTGTAGATTTGGTGGCCTCCCTAGTGGAATGCCTCCATGTAATGAGACATCAAAATCTGAACTGGACTGTATATATGAGTGGATTGAGTTGTCCCTCCCCTCACTGCACAGTGTAGTCCCCTCCTTATGTGTAGAAACCTCCCAAAATAGATAAGGGTGAATGCTCATCATCCCTTGATGTTGATCCTTCTCCTCTTCTTCCATATATGAGAATTCCTCATCCTTAATGAGATACCCTTGATCTTGGTCATCTCTTGAAGGAGAAGACTCCATGTCTTCACAAATAGAGAGGGCTCTTCAAGAAGTGGGGATATTTCCCTTGGAAAACTATCATGCATGTTTTTATCCCCTTTAAAAATATGGAGTGGAGTTGGTTTAATAGGTCTCTCCAACTCATGCAAAGTGTTTGAGTTTTTGTTTCTAACAAATGATGGTTCACAATATTTTCTATCAAATCTTCTCAGCAATTCCTTATTGAACCCAACATAATTTTTTACATTTGCATGAAAAAATGAAGTAGAATCATTAAACCACCAATCATGGGCCATACCTTTTAGGTGCAGCGCTACTACTCTGATGGCCTCCCTCTCTGAAACTTGGTGTAGATGGAAATAGGAATATAGCTCTTCTACCCAAGCTTTGCCTGTGCACTCTTCTAATCCATCAAAGTGAGATAGGAAGATTCTACCTCTCTTAATTCTTTTGTGGCTGCTAGGTCTTACCTCCTTGAGTTTGTAAAACCCTTGTAAGTCCAAGTGCTCCTTGAATCTCCATGGTTGAGATTCATACTCCGGAAGATAGTCACTCAAGGTCTCCTCCCTTGGTGCATCTTCTTCCTCCATCCTTCTTGCAGTAAATGTGGGGAATAGACTATGATGTGGATCTGCATGTGTGGCTGGATGCTTACACCCATCATGTGAATAGTTAGGGCTCACTTCAAACCCTCTCAGAAATCTTCTACACTCCTCCCCTTTCATCTCATTGAGATCTTCTTTGATGTTCTTCATAGCTTGGAAAAGAAGTAGGGAGATCCTTTCTTCCTTCATTCCTCCAAATAATGGAGTCATGCTTTTGTTTCTTCTGCACAACTTCTCTTTTCTATGAGAAGCTTCTCCTCCTAATGGCATAATGTCTTGGATGCATAGGCTGAGCCAAGATTATGCTTTGATACCACTGTAATATCCCAAAATAGGGAATTTCTACAACAATAATAATACCTTAAGATATTCTAAAGTTGGAGATCCAGCAATACATGAACACAATATTGTAAACATAGAAAATATGATCATGACATGAGAGGGATCAATATACATCCATTATTTTATTAATGGATCAGAAAAAATGTACAAAATATCATGAGGGACAAGCCACTCAAGCCATAAGAACAAGTCTCCAATGATCAAAACAATAGATACATGAGATGCTGCAACTATATAGAATGCCGGAGAGCAGTGAATGCGTTGTCTATATTAGTGTAGCTACTGATGTAGATATATATACATGAAATATGGCTGATATAAAAAAAAGAAATGCCCAACAATGAAGATATGGGCTCCAATACAAGATTTCTAGCCAACCCGGGAAGGATTGCTAGAAATGTCGGAAAACATACAATGTGACAAATAACCCTGGGGTTAATGTGCCACTGCAAACTGGATCTGATATGAAATGAGGCTATGACAGATCTGAAACTCTGATGCCCTCCTCTAATGTTATTTCTGATTATAAGGCTGATTCCTCTACTCAGAAATAGACCCTCCTGCTGAGCTCAATGAACCCTCCCAACAAATGCCTCCAAAAATAACGCAGTTCAGGATGGTGACTGCACTGTGAGGGATAGAAGATGGTTGGCATAATTCCAAATATGTATAAATATTCCTAATAGTCCTTCTTACTAATCCTCCAATGAATAGACAAGCACTCTACTAAAAAACAAGCCCAGAAATGACTCTAAGAGATCCTCCTTTGCTGCACCCTGCAACACAACCCAGGTCTAAATAGAAATTGCGTTGTAGCTGGAGGAGGTATCTCGGAAAAAATTCCGGAATGAGGAAATTTATCCCAAAGAACCTCTCCTTCCCTGAGGATGAGGTAGGTATTATCGACCAGGAACACCCTTGTGATAAACAGCACTGCAACCCTGCTAAACAGCAAGAGGTAGCAAATTCTCAACCGACCAAAGCAAATAATAATCCAAAACAGGAATCACAATGGCTGCCCCCCTCTCCATATATAGCAAGTGCTCCTCTCCACAATGGTTCCCATCCATATGTGCCACCAAGCTCATGCAAGTTGTCCTCCATTAAAACTTTGCAGTCCATCAAGGAGATACAATGTATCTAGACAGTGCATGTGGACTTGGTCAAAGGTGACTAGATCATCATGATCCAATCCTGTTCACACCCATAGGTGCTTATTCCAACTGCTTATTCTTCCTATTTTCCATATGAGGAATGTTATTCTTCCTTCTAAAGAGGTTAATGGGCTTCCCTACCCATTTTATTCATATACCTACAGATAATTCTAACTATAATGTTCCTCTTAGCTTGAGGCTAAAATTTGGGAACATTACACACAGCAAAATGGTACATGCACTATGGGCAGACAGATTAACAAATAAAAAATCAATTGGTATGTCTCCCTATCAGCTAGTGTATGGAGCAGAAGAAGTTTTCCCAACAAGCTTGGGAGTGCTAGTAATGAAACTCATCCAAGAAATACAGTCTGAAGAAAATGATATGCGAAGAAGAATAAACCAGACTATATAGTTGCAGTAAACCAGAGAAGAAGTATACAACAGAACACAGCAAGTGCAGGAAAACATCAAGTATATTTTTGATAAGAAGACCAAGGCAAATGATTTCAACATTGGAGACAAAGTGCTGAAGTGGGATTCAAGAAGGGAATAAAAAGGGAAACATGGAAAGTTTGAAAATCTATGGAAAGTTCCATACATCCTCAATTCTGCAAGAGGTAACATTGCATTCTTTCTACAAGAAATGGATGGAACGAAATTATTTGTAGGTCCTATCAATGGCATGATGCGCAAGCATTATTTCAATAGAAAACCTCAGGTTAAAACTTCATTCATTATATATAACATTGCCTAGATAAAAACTCAAAAAAATAAACACAGAAAGGAAGAAAAGAGGGCATATAAATAAAAAGTAAAGCCCCATACCAAAAAAATAATATTTCTAAAAGTGTGCAAGTGAAAATGCCACTACTGTTGAAAAAGGAAGTCTTGTGCAACCATACAATCTAATCATGATTGGGAAAATTGTGAATTTCTACTGATAGGATAGTAAATGAAGATTTGCCAAACAGTGTAAACTTTCCTTATCAGTAGATAAGAAAAGACATCGGTTCCAAAGAAAAATCTGAACCAAAAGGAGAAGAGAGGGATGAATGACAAAATTCCAGATCTAAGCCCTCAGTTTTAGTTTTACTTTTTTGAAAAATAAAATTTGTGTGCAGCTTGTACAAAATGCCGCAATTTCATGACAATCAAACTGCTTAACCTTGATTTGGTCATGCTTTAAATTTCATGTTGATAGTTTAGAGAATGAAAATCTATCAAACTGTTTAATATTGACAGATAAGTAGATTAGGTAGAGAATAAAAGAGCTCATCAGTCAAAACTGAGCCTTTGGATGATATCAAGGTAGAAATAGATCGTTTTTTTCTTTCCCAAAGAAAAATGATATCAAGGGTTTTCCAATCTAAATGCACCCAAATGAAGAAAAAATGCTATGAAAGTATGATGGGTAGGTAGAATTGAGTTGTAGCAAGCATGATTTTCAGATATTAAAGGTCCAAGTTACAAATAAAAGCAGCAAATCAGCAATTGCAGAAAGAAAAATATACCAAGTGCAAACAAGGCACTGACCTACAAAATTCTAGAGATCTGAACTCTGAGGTTCCTCACACCTCCTAAAGGAACTGCCCTCCCCAGCTAGAGCCACTGTTAGTCTCCTATATTCATAGTATCACTAGGTGACTATGGATTTTCTACAAACTGCTGAAGATAGCATTTCTTCACTATCAGCTATCTTCATAAATCTCACTACCTTCATTATCTTTGTTTTACCTATCTACTATCTCTCATTTTCCCTTTCTCTAAATCACCCTCCTCCTTTGAAAAACTCATGCTTGGGCTTAAAACCTCTTATTCGCACCTTTTTCCCCCACCTAAAGACCCACTTTCATCTCCAAAAGCCCCATTAACCCCCTCACCTTCATCATTCTTCCTTATTCACACTAAAACAATGTAAAAATTCATTTTTACATTTTTTTAAAATCAAAAAATAATAATATTCGGGCCCCTTTGTTTCATACTAAAACCATGTTTTTGTATTAAATTACCCGACACCCTTTTATATCCATAACCCTGCTTTAAAAAGGCCTTATTCACGTGACCTATGACACTTAAACCCCACCATGATAATAAGACCTTTTCGCTTGTTATTTAACCCAGGCTCCTTCTTATTAAGCCCCCACCCGCATACACCAAACCCCACAGCCATATAACCTCGGCCCTCCAAACAAATTAAGTGCCTCCGCTTAATATTAAAATCGGGCCCCACCGTGTGATTTTCCCACCATTCCAAAACCCCCCGACCATTGTTGATCTCTATCATCCTGATCCAATGGCCCTAGGCCCCTATCACACATCTAAAAGCGCAGGGGTTAACCACTCCAAAATCTTGTGAAATGGGCAGTTTTATCGCTTGTACCCTCCGCCATGCGTCGCCTGCCCAATGGAATTGCATCCATTGGCCCAAACCCACTTACCACCTCTTCTCTATGTGAAAACCACTTTTTCACCTCCCGTCACAACCTGATACCACTTCCTAATTCAAATGTTCCAAAGCCCTGTGGCTTTGCGATAAATCCCCGCAGCCACCATGAACCTCTGCAAGCACTCCCAATGCCCAAAAACACCCAAATGAACGCAGAAACCCCTCAAATGTAGGATTTTAAATTAATAATTTTTTTATTGTGCAGGTAATCATGGAAGAAATGCATAAATGGCATTCTGAGGGTCCAAAAGCATTCAAACAAACTTCCTGGGTGATGATCCAGTTAGTCTGTCTACCAAAAGGACTGTGATCGCTGAGTCTAACGCAAACACCAATGGATCATGACTAGTGGTGGTCATTCAAATGCACCAAATCGACCAAATATGCCCCACTGTGCATCAAATTGCAAAAAAAAAAGATACAGGGAAAGCAAGAACACAGTCAACAGACCGTGACAATAAGGTTTAATCAAAGGCTTAAAAAGGTTAAACAAAGTTAAAGGCACAAACACAGGAAGATCAAGGTCAAATCAAAAGACGGAGATGAATATAAAATATTAAAGGAAAATTAGAAGAGTTAAAAGGATAAATCCAAGTTTAAAAGCCTAAACAGAGTTCAAAGGATAAAATCCAAAGAAGATTAACACAGAAGAAAATCTGAATGACTAAGCAAACAACATTTACTTCTTCAAGGATACATTCTGTCATGTACATCTTGTTTTATTTCAATAAAGACATTAGCAGTTATTGAAACAGTTAGAGATATTTCTCAGCTACTCAGCAGTTATTGTAAAAGTTATTGAGAAGCCTTAAAAGTCAAATATTTCCAATAGTTAGCTCAACAGTTAATTTAGGAGTTATTATTACAGTGAGCTAGTCTCAGATATTTTTCCTTGGGCCTTGCCTGGTCTTAATGGTCAAAAATAAATTAACTCTGTAGTAAATACAAATCTAAAAACCTAGCTTAGGATCACCTCCTCATTTTGCAGATAAATACTGCATGTATGATTCATTTTTAGTGTTGGTTTGTTGTTTGGCTAACTGGTTAGTTGTTGATTAGAGGATTGACTGCTAGGCTAGATTTGAAAAAACTCTGAGTTGTAGAGATCATTTTACTAGAGTAATGTAACTGTTTTGAGCATCAGTAATACAAGCACGTTCATGGGATTCTTGAGATATGTTAATGGTGAAGTTATCGTACTTTTTCAATGTTTTCCTTAAGTTTTCCATTTTGTCCATTATTTTTTAGATAAAAGAACATAAATTTTAGATTAGGATATGCTATCTTGGCACCCTGATTCTGTCTGCTTTCTTTGTCTTAATTTTTTCTTCTGCAAGGTCTGATTAGAGAACTCTTAATTACTCTTTGGTTCCACCTAGTTTGTTTCCTTGAAACTGATTCAGTAGATTCAAGCCAGAGAATTCTATGGTACGCCCTATCCTTTGGTGTAGCTTGAAATATTATTTTTAAGGCCTTTCTTTGATGTATACTTATTAGAGTCCAAGCCAAAGAAGTCTATGGTATACCCTATCCTTTGGTATGTCTCAAATTATTGCTGCAAAGTTATTTTTGGTTTATTAAAGAATTCCTATTTTCTCTTTGATTATACTGACTGTTACCTTGAATGTTTTCTTTGTCTGAAATTAATTCTAGGATTACTGGATTGTTGTCTAAAAG
This sequence comes from Pinus albicaulis, assembly GCA_034641835.2. Lineage (NCBI taxonomy): Eukaryota > Viridiplantae > Streptophyta > Pinopsida > Pinales > Pinaceae > Pinus > Pinus albicaulis. The sequence continues at coordinate 17,983,326 of MU968363.1, forward strand.
TTTGCTTATTATAGTCTAGCCAAAGAAGTCTATGGTTTTCCCTATCCTTTGGTTTGTCTCAAACAGTTACTTAAAATGATTTTCTGTTGAAGTAGAGTTAAAGGATTCTTAACTGACCTTTAGTTTTACTACTCTCACAACTTATTGTCATTTCATATTCCATCTAATCTAAGAGATCCACTTGATATAGTTAGCTTGCCCTATGAAGTCCCTTGTAGAGTTGATGAAAAATTAAATCCTTTTGTGACTCCATAGCCCAATGTATTATTGCTTCTTACATTCTATCTATTCAACTGAAACACTCCATCAATTAATCACCCCATTAGTCTACCTATCAACCAATCAAACAAAACAAATAGTCCTAAGAACTTCATAACTAGCCTAAAATCGGAAAACAAAAGCATAAAGATATATCATTTACAAACACATACATAGAGAGAGCCCTCTCTGAGTCCAGGAAGGCTAGGTCATCAGACTCCAAAGTGGTTTGAAGTGGTTCCCTGTAGATTTGTTCTTGCCAATCTTGCAAATCACAGGGAGCCAACATAACTGATGTATCTTTGGAATTTCGGATCCTCGAGATTTTATATTCGGTCCTTTAATAGCCCTCTAAATATTCTTTCCATTTCCATAGGTCTAACCTATTTTGGATTCTTCAAGACAAATTTATGCCTACTCTCCCTCAATTACCTAATTATGGATTGTTTCAATAGAGCAAACTTGTAAGATGTGCCATGTGTCACTATTCGTCCTTCAGCTCTGAAATTGATACACAATAAAATACAGTCCATGTACTTTCGAACTTTTATAGAATTCAAATCTGATGCTCATAGAGAGATTTATGATGATTTTCCCAAGGTCACCTCTTTGAGAAGAAATTTGAGAGCTTGCAAAAACCCTAACTTCCACAAATCATATCTCTGAAAATATTATGAACCAAGATCTAAAATTTTTACACGATGTACATCCGGATTTCTTCAGAAATGGGTTTTTTTTTAGCTTTTTCACCTTTTTAGAAAAAAAAATTATAGCAAAAATTCCACGATGACCTGTTTGAAGTTGCGAAACCCTAGAATCAAAAGCTCCGATATGTAATATTCCAAAATAGGAAAAACAGAAATATTGAACATAAAACTGGAAAATGCAGTAAACATCAATACATCAAAAACATGAACAGATCATTGAGCCATTTTATTATATATGATAGAAGAATATGAAGTACACGATCTTGACGAAAAAACTTTGAAGTTAGGCAAAACAAGCCTGAAATGACCCTATACATCAAGACATAAGAAATTGCTGCTACATAAACTGTTGGGAGGCCATGACTGCACAATCCTGTTGGAAATAATTGCTACTGGAAACTAGGAATGTGTTATCTGCTGATATGGTTCTCATAAAATGTCGGGATCAGAGATCAAGATTTCTAGCACAATTCCAAGATAACCCAGAAAAGGTTTTCGTAAATACCAAATATGAAAAATGTAGCCCTAGGGTTGAATTACACTCTGCATTTGGGTAACTACTGGGAGGTGGCTGATTTGATGAGAAAATATCGGATACTCCTCCCCACTAACTTTCTAGATGAAGGGTTGCTCCCCCAACTGGGAAATATGATCAAAAACTTGGGTTATCAACCCTCCACTGAAACTGCCCTCCTGGATTATGCAATTTCTAAAGGAGACTGTGCTACTGAAGGTGGATGAAGATTGGCTTGATTCTGGATGATGGAATGTAGCTTAAAGGAACCTCTCTTGAGTGGCCACTCAAAGTCCCCCGGGGATGAGGGTGGGATTTCCGCCCGGAAACACCCTTGTTCTAAACAGTTGAAGCGTGCAGAAATTCATAAAAGACCATACATAAACAATATTCAGAATTATTTATATGGTTGCCATCCTCTTCCTTATATTCTTTGTGAGCCTCCTCCCCCTTAGCCCCACTCAATAATGATGCTACTCTTATGGAGACTTCCTCCCAATATGATTGAATTGTCCTCCACTATCTCCACTACCTCCATTACTGCGTTGTTGATTTGGTCAACCTTGACCCCATCCACATGCATTGACCCCCTTTCACACCAAGAAGTGATTAATTCAACTAGATACATTGATCCACATTCACATTAGAAGTATTTTTATTCCTACTAAAGAGATTTATGGGTTCCTCTACCCTCTTATTCATCTATCTTGTTGACAAACAAAAAAAAAATTAATATTCTAACTAGCTAAAAGCTAATTAGGAATATTACACGATACCAAATGTTATGAAACCAGCTCCAAAAATTGAAGAAAAGAGAGATCAACTCCTTAGAAATCATCCACTTCGAGGGGGAAACCTCCTTTACATTACATAAATGAACAATTCTTGGATGATTCAAATGACAAAGCCTCCTTTCTTTATATAGGTGTTATGCGGAATTATGAATTATGGATAAATAATTCTTCCCTATATAGGTGCTAATCTATAACAACAGGTTGAAGACTTTACGACTATCTTTCCTAACTATAAACAGACACACAGAATGAAATAATAAGCTTACTTGGAATCCAAGCACTTCCACAGTCTCCTTCTGTCGCTTTTGTTGTATCTTCAAATTCCAGCCAGCGGTGCAAAATATTTCTTGCAAGAATGAACACTAAACAACAAGAGATAGCAATAATACAGATGTCTATTCAAGTTATTTATCTAAATCAATAAAGCATAAACTATATACATCAAATAAGAAATCATGATATGGAGAATCAAAGCTTATACAGATGCATATAGGGAAAAATAAGCAGTAATATTTATTAATGATAGAAGGGGAGGTTACAATGCAGTGATTGATTTAGTGTCACCATCTCCAGCAGCATCCCAGCCTCATCACAATGCAGATATATCTAGAAATATGTCACTCAAATCAACTCCTCAATTGAGCTTCCACCAGCATTTCTCTACTCAAATTCTTCCTTATAAAACACTAAGATCTGTGCTCAATTTATAGAGGATCTGAAGGCAGTTTTGCAATCAATGACTTTCCAATAATAGGCAAGACATGTTCCCAATCTTGTAGATGTCAAATGGACACTTGGATTCGAAGCTTGACACATGTGAAATCTTCTAGAAGGAACTGGCCAAGTGGAGATTCCAGAACAATGAGAATTTCGCTCCCAATGTGACCAACACACCTGTGAATGTCGGGTGCTTTGTAGAGTAGCCTTGCATGGGGCTGCCTGCATATGCAATGCACTTAGTCCCTTTAAAGGCATCGTTGATGAGCTCTCATATGATATATTATAAACTTCAAATCTTGGAAACCTTTGCAAATGAAATTCTTGAACGATTTGTCTTGTTCTTTGTCTTAGGGCATGTAGCAACTGAAATGATAGGGGATGATAGACCCCATTCATTGGTCTTGGAGATGATGTCCAGCTAACCAGGTCATTGAGAATGATGCCCAAATTGACTTATAACAATAGGAGTCCATGGGGTCACAATATAATCATAGTCAAACTAACAGTAATAATGTAAGGGCACAACAATAAAAATAGTGGGGTTTTATGAGGCACAATAATAAAAATATGGGGACTACAGGGGTATAAAAATAACAATAAGGGGGCTACACTAACAACAATAATGGACTACACTAGTAATATATGGACCTAACAATATACTATGGAAAAATGACATAATATATTAAGCATATAATAGAGAGTAAAGAGTTTTTATATTGGCGGATATAAAAAATAGAGCTCAAAGTTAATGAAAAAATTTAAAGGGGTATAAAAAAATGTTAATGAAAAAATGGATACCTACAATATCTAGTGAAAGTAGGGTTTTTTTTTATTGGGAAGGTGTACTGGGTTCATATTGGTAGGGGGTAAATAATGTGATTTTTAGAGGTGTTTTCCAATATGTATTCAAATTAGGGGTATTGTTCAGTATGCCACGAATGCACGTGATATGTCAAAGGTTCATTCAGTGAAGCCCTCATGCTCAAACCATTAACGTATTTGACCACCTTTTTAGAATATTCCTTTCTATGATTAGCTCTATACCTATGTATTCTTTGACTGACACAAAATTTTTTCTAATATTTTGTAACTATTTAAAAATATATAGTTGATAATATTTAGATACGAAATTACCTTTAAATTTTTCCACCATTATATCCCAACTTAAAAATTTTGACTTGCCTTTTCTCCTTCTGTCTACTTACACTTCATCCCACTACAGGGTTTCATGGTCTTTTATTATGTTCACTGCATATTTTACTCTCTTATCTTCATCAACATCCTCAAAATCAAAATACTTATCTAAATAATTGATCCAATCCATAAACTCATCAACTTTCAGGATACCTTCATATATTGGTACCTCCATTTTTGGTCTAGTAGTCACCTTGGCTATCATTCTCAACATTTTATATTTTTTTAATTTGTATCCTTCTTCCTGAGTGGAAGATTCATCCTTTTTTTCACTGACATCTCCTGTGTCAGCTCCTCTCCTCTGTGCAACCTCTATGGCTGCCATTATTTCCTGAAGATGTCATACCTTTGTTTTCACATCTACATTTGCTACAAGCCTCCCTTGAGCTACTCCTCTGGATTCTCCTCATCAATCTTCCATTTTTTTCTTGCTTTGATTCCAATATGATGCTAATTTTTAGCATTGGTCCCCAAAATTGTTAGCTCCTGGGTGCTAACCGAATCTTATATGTAATCAACGTTATGACCAAAGCCTAAAATCAAAGGATCTTAGCCATCTAGACTCTCCTACAACCATTGGGACTTCCTCTTGCTAATCTGATGGTGGTAAACATAACTTCAATTTCCATGAAAGAGATCGTCTTTGGATTCATTAAATAATGGGGCCACCTCATCCCTTGTTGATGTTTCACAACCCTTCACTTTTCTATAATATTGGTGGTGGTAGATGGTGTTGCAGTTGGTGTTGAATAGCTCGTATGTTGAGCTTGCTAATTGATGATACCTCCCATTGTTTTTTGGATCAATGGCACAAAGGATTTTTGGCCAACTCGATGTTATTTCTGATCGTTGATGGCTAGTAGATAGGAAAATGATTTGTCAATTGGCATGATCACTTGATGGTTATTAGATTAGTGGTTCAAAGGTATTATCATCCAATGTCTTGCTAATCTATGATGTAAAATGGCCAATCGATGAGTAACATTGATGGGAAATATCTCATCATTGTCAATTCATAAAATGTTGGAAAATCAAAGTTTGGTTAATTCTTTTTGTTGATCCTTTACCGTTGCGACTCAATCCAGCGACTGTGTGCCCACTTGGTTAACCTAGAGATGAAATTTGATCTATTTATATAATAAAAAATATCATGTATGAAAAAATATATTAGACGCTAGGAGGAAATAAACTTAATACTACCTCTAGAATGGAAGGAAATTCAATAGCACAATTCTTGCATAGATTTCCTCCATAAGAAAGAATCACTCTCTCTCATTCTCTATCACTCTCTCTCTTTATCTCTTGTTTTATTTTACTCTAACAATTTAATTAAATACGTAAAATATTTTCCACATAGTTATCATACAAATACAACAAATTCAATCTAGTTCCTAAATTGTCTAACAAATCCCTAATTTAGCTAGTTCATATCCTTTACATAGAAATTAAGTGACACTCATCTAGCTTCCTAAAAAAATAAATTCCTTATAGAATATAGCTAGGAAAATATTACAATTAAAAATTAAATTTAGGAAACCAACTCCATTAGTAAACTTGGGGTTTTTACCTAAGGATGTCAAAAATGATTTGGGCTTGTAGATGCCCCTGCATTGAAAACTACCACATACAAATTTGGCCTTCTATTTGGATTAGCACACACTCAAGCCTAGGATTCAAGGTTATGTTGTATAAGAAACCCGCTTACCAAGTTCCATAAAAAATTGTTGAGTTTAAGTATCACAAACAAGACCACATGCAAATTTTTCTAGATTTATGCAAAAATAAAGGTGTAATATTTTGACTCGTACATAATGAATGTTTGGAACTTGAGAGTGGAATTTTTCAAAATGATGTAGAGAACATATTTCTCTATATTTCCACCTAATTTCAACAAAATAAATGGAGATTAAGAACTTTGTTTTGTTGAATTATAGAATGTGAATATATATATATATATATATATATATATATATATATATATATATATATATTTTATTTATTTATTTATTTATTTATTTATTTTCTAATTTGTCTTTCAATATCCAAATTCTAACTCCTTGGTTGTATTTCGGAATTAAAGAGATTATATTTAATTATATAAAGATCAATCAAGTGATTGTTTACCTTGAGAAATGGCATTGGTTGGTAAATAAACAATCATCTCCTCCTATGTTAAATATTTGAGAGCTTGATATAATGAGGGCCTTTGTCTCTCCATTTTTCTATTCTTCTTTAGTTTCCAATAGTATTATGTGAGATAGATATATAATATCTATGGATGTGATAAGTCCCAACAACATTGATCATTGATATCAATAAAGATTGCAAGTCGCGGTTTTAAGTTTTGTATTTGAATTTAGTTATAGTTATTGTGTTTATGTTTGTTTTTAATATTTCATTGTGATTACATGCCCTCAATTACTACACCATCACTACATTTAAACTAGTCCTTGAGTCACTAAAATTTCTAGAAAACCTAGTCAATGTTTATTATAGGTATTTGACACCATTGAGTGGACTACCAATCCAACCATATTGGTAGTGCATAATCATTAATTAATGACCCTATCAAACCCAATTATAGTCCACAAACCAAAATCATTTTACACACTTATCCCCCCACCAAGTGTGATTTTAGCATGATCTCTCTCTTCACTCTCTTTGTTCCTATTTTACTAGGCCATTCCTAAGGTTACCCTAGTTTGGATCACTTGCAAGTTCCAACTCAAATGAGTTCACTACCATACATGATAGTATATACCAAACCCCTATTTTAGTGTATTAAATTTTTGTTATTAATTATCATATTTAATTTTTTAAATTTAAAAATATGAAATTGGGAAACTCATCTTGTAGCTAAAGAATCATTCTTCTAGAAGCAACTTTGATGAGAATTCTAAAACTAAAGCTCAAAGATTATTAAAATTTTAATATGATTCAATGTATGGTTACAATGTTTCTGTTGGACACCTAATCCATTAGGGTTGGTGGAGAGAAATTCCAATAGTTATTAAATTTCAAGAGATCTCTTGGAAGATGAACAACAAGGGTCAAACAATGTACTTATATCTGTATCTTATGAATAGAAATGTATTTACCTATATATGTATTATATTCACATGAGTTTAACATGGTATCAAATAAGTTGTATTCCTGCTCTTCCTTCCCAAACATTAGTTTTTTTTATCTTCCATTGACCTAAGAATAGTCGGGGAACATTAATAGAGATGTATTCTATCACTAACATATACATCACTATTTTTTCTTAAATTTTTCTCGTGTCATGCTCGACCTTTTGGCACCTTTTCCTCACCTAGGTCTCTACTCGTTTCTCCGAATGAAAATCAAGCCTGATAAATTTTCATTTCTCAGCCTTCAATATCTCTAGCCCAAGCATTTTTGTAATGCTGCATGCCACTATGTTCATTAGTTCTATTATTTTCCATCTTTGTCCCCATTGGTATGACCTGCTCATTGTTTGGTGTACAAAAATGCCTCTAAGGTCTGGAATGTCAACACAAGTTGTATGATTGTGTTAGTTCTTTCTCTGTCTCATTTTTATCTAGTGTTGACATCAAGGATTTTAGGTGGGAAAATCAACACAGATGTAACCTTCAGGATTTTTTTGGCAAGAAAGTTTTCATTGCCCAAGGCGGTGTTCTATGTGATATTCCAGTGTTTAGGAGCCATCTATGACAATGGAGTTGTGAATGGATTCAAACAGAGCTAGTATGAGGTTAATGAAGGAGGCTTTAACATAATGGTGCATGGATACACAAAGGGAGAAGGCTTGAGGGTTGAGATAGTGGGCACTTTCATTCTCGTTCACACAATTTTTCGGTCATTGATGCCAAAAGAAGTGCTAGGAATTCTCATGTCCTTGTACTAGTGTAATTTCCCATAGGATTCACAGTTTTTTTGTTCCACCTTGTGATAATTCCTATTGGTGTTCCCATGTTTTGGCCAGATTGGCAAGACCAAAAGATGAGACAACATCAAACCACTTTCAGACCTCAGGATCTAGCCCTCCTGGGTCCAGAGATGGATCTCTCTATGATATGTCCAAGGTATGTGACTTTTAAGCTCAATGTTAAGATGTTAGGCTAGTTATAGGCACAAGGTTGGTTTGTTTGATTGTTTGTTTGGTTGCTGGTTATCAGGAAAGAAGGGTTCAATGGAAGACAAGGATGAGAAAAGATGAGTTGGGAAGAGGTGAAGTATTCCAGGGAGCATTCAAAACCATTGGGCGATGGAGTCAGGAAAGGATTTGCTTGCTAATCAATAGGCAGGCTTTCAGTTGGGCTAGTCATCTAAAACATTGGATCTTAAAGATGATTGTGGTATGGGATGGTAGGAAAGAGGAGGCACACAGATTTAGACACAAAGTTAAAGACCAGCTAGTCGCACAAGGATCCTAGTGGACAAGGCTAACTCTAATCCCCAGTGTTCCCAAATATTCCAGCTAAATCCTAACAAGAACATCTAAGAACCAGATTCATTTAATTCATACATCAGAGAGCAGGAAATAACATCCACTACATTGGTTAAATTAACTGAAATCAATCCTCAGATAACACATTTAGTAGAAAACATTAAAGGCAAGGAGAGAAAAAACATAGGGTACCTAACAAGGGTAAATCATATGCCAATATTCTGATGCAAGCCAGTAGAAACGAAATGAAATGAATTAAAACACAGAGATAGGAAAACATCACCACTACTTTAGGTCAGGATCCAAAGAAATGTGCTTTGATCAATTGATGCAAAACCAGTCACATACACTGAGCTCAATGGCTGTTACAATCCAAACTTCTCCTCCCAACCTACTACATAACAACTACTCTGCTAATCCCTCCCAAGATTGTTCTAACAGTCAAAATTGAATCCCTCTAACAGCAATCGGCAACAACCAAACAACAACATTTACAAATGTTCTCGGGAATTCTTATAGGGGAAGACAACAACAGGAGTCGATGATAAACATTGAATGGATCTCATTAAGACAGAGGGGAGGCAGGTCGAATGCCCATTCTGTAGAATGGCTCTTCATTAACTGTGTGTACTCTGAAGCATGGTCCAGAAGTCTTGCTAGTAACTTCAAGTATGTTCTTCTGAAGAAATCCGACTGTTGGCACTCTGTGGTAGCTTTCTGAATTTGGTTAACCGGAGGAAAGTCTACGGGCCTCTCCATACCTCCATAACTGTTGTCTGATAGTCTTAAATAAGCTTCTGTCAGTAAAATATATTTAAGGGCTCGAGGAGACATGGATACTTCTGTAGGAGGTGTCCTTTTGGAAAAACGGAGCTCTACATGACATTAAACACAGATACAGCTTTGTTTCGTGTGCTCTGGTCTTCGACTGCATCCTTTCCTCTGAATGCGGGGTTAAACATTAATTACATCAATAATAGGCATTAACCCCATTTGAATCTCTTCTGTTGGTCCACTAGCGAATGCTGAAATGGCCATCTCTGTGTTGTCTGCATAATAAAATAGACCTGTTACAAACTTGGGCAGTGGTGGCGGAGGAATGCTACGGAGGCCCTGAGGAACGGTGGCAAAACAGTTGAGATCAGTGAAAAAGCGGCGGAAGAAATGATAACTAGTGTAAGACCCAAAGATTAATGCTTGGGAGAATTACAAAGGAAATCACGGAAAAACAATGAGGTGGAGCCACGGATGTGGGACCCGGTCATGGCGAAGGGCGATTAGATTAGGACCATCGGATCTTATGTGATATCAACGGCGGGGATGAAATCGAAGGATCGCTTGTCGGAAGGAGCGGAGGAGTGGCAAGGCAGAAGTTTGCGATTGAGATTGGGAGGAAAGCCTTTGTAATAGTAATACGAATGAATTTTAAACTTTACAAAGGAAAAGGGGGGTTTTGCTATGAATGGCGGGGGAACCGTATGGTGGGACCCAAAAGTATGAATTGCAATCGGAAATCGGAGTCGGGGGTAATTGCAATTGCAATCGGGAAAATGTGCGATGCGATCAATCGGAGGGGAAAAGCGATCTGAGGGAAAGTGCAATCGGAGTGATCTGGAGAGGAGTTGTGATCGGGGTGATCAGGAGAGGAGGTGTGATTGGGCGGATTGGAGGTCGGAGCGATCGGAGGTGGACATGCGATGCGATCAATCGCATCGCAAATTTTTGTGATGAACTGATCGGGGGACTTCACATAAATGTTGCGATCGCGATCCAAGCGGGGGTGCGATAAAGCGCCAGCCGTCTGATCTAAACGGCGGATCAACGGTGTAAAACGCGGCGGAGGACTTATAGAACAAACCAATCACATCGGAGTTTTTCGATGTTACAAAGGAAAGCGCCCGCCCGACACTCCGATTGCGATTGGCTCCCAAGGCTTTAAGTGCTTGGTCTTGGGCTACGGGTATGTGGGGAAGTGGTTAAAAGGGGCTGGTGAGAAAGGGGCTAAGCCCTATTATAAAGTTGAAAAGTGGGTTTTTAGCCCATTTTAAGTGAATTTTGGGACTAAAGAAGGGTAACGATAGAGGGATAAAGGGTGAATTAAACCAAACAAGGGGTATGGGTAGAATTTGGAGGGGATTTTGGGAGGATTTGGAGGGTAAAAAGGGAAATATAAGGGGAAGGAAAGAGGATGAAAACAAAGGTTTAGAGGGAATGAAATAAGAGGGAAAAGGAGGCCTTTGGTCATTTCTTCACAAACAGAGAGGCTTTATAATGGAAATCAGCAGAGGGGATTTCATCAAAGGACAAAAGGCACAAGGAGACTTTCAAGGATGATGTGTTTTCAGGGGAAATTCATTCCTTGAAGGCTCAACAACATTCTAGCCCCCCCGTTTGCTTGTCAAAAAATTTATAGGGGGCTAACAATTCCCATCACTGAAACGGGCATAAACCCCGCTTAAAGCATGGGATTTTCCATCATCTACGACAACAACCACGCCTAGAACGACCATTGGATTTTCTGGTTGGTCTGTTTATTATGGCTATATTAGTTGCAATTTACTAGGTGATTTTCATTCATTCCATTCCCTTGAAATCTTGCCTTTACAAGCAATGAAATGGACTAAAAGAGGATCGTAGTGCCTATGTATTTTTTTTATATGTACGGTATTATTGAGTCGAGAGGCTCATTTTATAGCACAGTATGAGGGCGATGTGTAATTTTGTACGTCAAAGTTGACACATGACCCTTTAAAATAAAAATAAATTATGCTCTAAATAATGTCGCCTATAAAAAAATGAATGTATTGTAAAGTAATTAGAAGTAAAAAAAAAAAATGTGTAAAATGTTTATGTATATATTTTTTATGGTTAAAACAATTATTTGGTTAAATTACACATTTTATTTTGCACTCTAAAAAAGTTTACATGTGAATAAATTTGATCCCTCTCAGCTCATTTTAGATCCATACTTAAGATGGATCTATGTTGGTCCATAGTATAAATTGTTCCATGTCAAACTTCAACACTAGTCATGAGTTTGAATCCAAACCAAAGGAGAGCTCTCCTCCCAAAGCTTTAGAGTTAGGAATCTCTCTTCCAATAACATGGATATGGGAGTCAAAGTATCCCAAGTCTATATATCCATTGGTCTAGTTCATATTCTAACAGGATTGATCTCTTAGAGAACCACCTTGAGCAGTTCCATGTTGATTATGAATTTCAAAAAACATTTGTAACATGGATTCAATAAATCCTACAAATAGATCTAACATTATGTTATATAAATAGCTCACAAAATAGAAGAAAAGATAAATCAACGCCTTAGAAATCAACCTCTTCGAGGGTGCAACCTCCTTTACATTACATAAATGAACATTTCTTGGATGCTACAAATGATAAAACCTCGTTTCTATATATAGGAGTCCAATGGGTCACAATATAATCCTAGCTGACATAACAATAACAATGTAAGGGCACAACAATAACAATAGTGGGCTTCTATGGGGCACAATAATAACAATATGGGGACTACATGGGTACAAAATTAACAATAAGGGAATACACTAGTATTATAGGAGCCTAACATGACACTCTCCGCCAAACAAGTGTTTTCCTCAATGCTTGATTATTTTTGGCTTCTTCTATATAAAATTTTCATCCTCCCATGTGGAATCTTCAGTGGGTAAGTTCTTCCACTTACTAAGATACTCTCAAATTGAATGATTTCATAGTTGTCAAGTTCTTGTTTTTGTGACTGCTTCAGGTTCCAATATGATGTTTCCTTCCTCGTTAAGTTCTGGCAATATTGTTTGAACTGGGAATTTTTCACCTATAACATTTTTTAAGCATGAAACATAGACAACTAGGTGCACTTGGGAAGATGCATGCAGCTCCAATTTGTATTCCATAGTATCAATCTTTTACAGCACCTTGTAAGGACCATAGTACTTTATCAATAATTTATTATAATTCTTAGCTTTCTTGAGGGACACTGGTTTGTATGGTTGTAGCCATAAAAATACCCAGTTGCCTACATCAAAAATTCTTTCACTGCGATGTTGATTTGCATGTTGTTTCATTCGATTTTGCACCAAAGTTAGGTTATCCTTTAAGAGTTGGAGAACTTGTTGTTGATGCTCGATGTGATCTTCCACTACTTGATCATCCATATTAGCTTTCATTTCATCCTTCAAACCATCCACCTTAGCCTCCATGTCTGCTTTTAAACCACCTATATCATCTTTGGTTGCTCTTTGTGAGATCGAAATTTGTTGCACTTGGTACCTTAATTTTGATATTTCATACTGCAAATATTCCTCTTCATGCATCATAGTAGAGTTTTCTATTGTATTAATGGGTGTATAATTCTTTTTGGGAGGCATTATAGTACTAATAACAATTCTTCAATATGCCCTTGGAATCACTTCGAAGTGATTTTTCAAACAGAATTTTTGCAATTTAAAAAAACAATGCACACCTTTTTCTTGCTTTTGAGAATATCGATATTGATATCGATCTATATCTTCAATTTCATATCCCTAATATTTTGACTTCAGTCCTATAGTAGCCCTCTAGGTCTTCTTTCCAATTCCACGGGTCAAACCTGATTTGGATTCTTCAAGACAAAGTTATGTTCAATCTCCCACAATTACTTAATTATGGACTAGTTCAGTAGAGTGAACTTGTACGGTGTGCAACGTGTCACTGTTTCATCCCTTGCCTCTAAAATCGATATAAAAAAAAAAAAAAATCTGTGCACTTTAGGCCACTTTTTACAGAATTCCAATCCAATGTCTGAAACGAAAGTTATGATGCTTTTCCCTTGGCCACCAGTTTGAGATGAAATTCTGGAGAATGCAAAAACCCTAACTCCGTCAGATCATATCTCCGAAAATATAGCAAACCAAGATCTAAATTTTTTACACAACGTTCCTCAAGATTTCGGCTCAAATGGATTTTTTTTAGCTTCTGAAACTTCGTAGAAACAAAGTTACAACAAAAATTCCACGATGACCTGTTTTCAGCAGCGAAACCCTAGAATCCAAAGCTCTGATACCAAATGTTATGGAACCATCTCACAAAATAAAATAAAAGATAGATCAATGCCTTAGAAATCAGCCTCTTCGAGGGGGAAACCTCCTTTACATTACATAAATGAAAAATTCTTGGATGCTACAAATGAAAAAACCTCCTTTCTATATATAGGAGTCCAATAGGTCACAATATAATCCTAGCTAGCATAACAACAACAATGTAACAGCACAACAATAATTATAGTGGGCTTCTATGGGGCACAATAATAACAATATGGGGACTACATGGGAAAAACAATAACAATAAGGGGCTATACTAACAATAACTGTTGTGTAACCAGCTCCAAAAAGAGAAGAAAAGAGATATAAACGCCTTAGAAATGAGCCACTTCGAGGGGGCAACCTCCAATACATTACATAAATGAACAATTCTTGGATGACACAATTTACAAAACCTCCTTTCTATATATAGGAGTCCATGGGGCCATAATGTAATCCTAGTGGGCCACAATGTAATCCTAGCCGACCTAACAATAATAATTTAAGGGCACAATAATAACAAAATGGGGGTTACAAGGTACAATAATAACAATAAGGGGGTTACACTAACAACAATAAGGGACTATACTAGTAATATAGGGACCTAACATGCCCCTCTCCTTCAAAAAAGTGTTGTCCTCAACACTTGAGTAGCTCTGGGTGCTTCTGTATAAAATTCTCATCCTCCCATGTAGAATCTTCGGTGGGTAAGTTCTTCCACTTGATGAGATACTCTGAAATTGATCGATTCCGTAGTTGTCGAGTTCTTGTTTCCGTGACCGCTTCAGGTTCCAATATGATTTTTCCTTCCTCATCAAGTTCTGGAAATATTGTTTGAGCTGGAAGATTTTCACCTATAACCTTCTTTAAGCATGAAACATGGAAAACTGGATGTACTCGCGAAGAAGCAGGAAGCTCCAATTTGTATGCCATAGTACCAATCTTTTGCAACACCTTGTAAGGACCATAGTACTTTGGCGATAATTTATTATCCTTCTTTGCTTGCTTGAGGGACATTTGTTTGTATGGTTGTAGCCGTAGAAATACCCAATCTCCTACATCAAAAATTCTCTCGCTACGATGTTGATCTGCCTGTTGTTTCATTCGATTTTGTGCCAAATTCAGGTTATCCTTTAAGAGTTGGAGAACTTCTTGCTGATGCTTGATGTGATCTTCCACTGCTTGAACCTTCGAATTTTCCCTTAAAGATGATGTGATGGATGGTGGATGATATACATAAAGTGCCATAAATGGGGTCATTTTTGCTGCAGTATGGAAGGAAGTGTTATACCACCATTCAGCAAGAGGTAACCACTTGACCCATTGTGTTTGTTTATCGGATACAAAACAACGAAGATATCCTTCCAAACATTTATTTACGATCTCAGTTTGACCATCAGATTGAGGATGATAAGATGAGCTATGAGCTAATTGAGTACCCAAACAAGAAAATAACTCCGTCAAAAAATTTCCAGTAAAAATGGGATCTCTGTCGCTCACAATAACCCTTGGGCTTCCATGTAGATTTTGAATTCTATCCATAAATGTAGTAGCAACTGTACTTGCTTTAAATGGATGAGATAATGCACAAAAGTGTGCATACTTGGTAAGTCTATCAACTAGCACCATGATGACACTCTTTCCTTCGGACTTAGGTAAACCTGTGATAAAATCCATTGAAATCTCCTCCCAACGTTGACTTGGAATGGATAAAGGTTGTAGAAGTCCGGGGGTCTTAATTGTTTCCACTTTATTCTGCTGGCAAACCAAACATTCCGCCACAAACTTTCGAATATCAGATTTAAGGCCATCCCAAAAAAATTCTTTCTTCACCCTGTGGTAAGTTTTTAAAAATCCTGAGTGTCCTCCTAAAGGAGAAGTGTGCAATTCGAGAAGAATCTTTTGTTTTATTTGGGAATTCTTACAAAGATATAAGCGATCTTTGTACCATAAGGAATCATTTTTCCAACTAAATGTATCAGATGTACTAGGATCTTGCTGCAACTTTTGGATGAGTGTTCATACATCTTTGTCCTTCTTCCATTCATCTCTTGCTTCAGTTATCCAATCTGGTTGGATAATAGAAATGGCACAAAGCAATGCTTCCACCTCTTCATCCTTTCTTGAGAGTGCATCTGCAACAAAATTAAGCTTTCCTTTTTTGTAGATTATTTCAAAGTCATAACCCAACATCTTTGTGACCCATTTTTGTTGCTCTTCTGACGATAGTCTTTGTTCCAAAAAGTTTTTAAGACTATCATGATTGGTTTTTACCTTGAAGTGTCTTCCCATTAGGTAAGTTCGCCATTTCTTTAGTGCATGCAGTATTGCTAACATTTCCTTCTCATAAATAGGTTTCTGTAAATGCTTTCCTTTGATTGGACGACTTTCAAAAGCAATGGGTCTTCCTTCCTGCATTAAAACTGCACCAATTCCATTTCTCGAGGCATCACATTCCACAATAAAGGTTTTTGTGAAGTCTGGCGTAGCTAAGACCGGTGCTAGGCACATTGCCTCTTTAAGATGTTCAAAGGCCTTAGTTGCTTCAGGAGTCCATGAAAATGCATCTTTCTTCAATAATGTTGTGAGAGGTGCTGCTATTCTCCCATAATTCTTAACAAACTTGCGATAATACCCTGTTAACCCAAGAAATCCTCGCAACTTCTTTATGGTTGTGGGGACTTTCCATTCCTTAATAGCTTTAATTTTGTTAGGGTCTACTTTAACACCCTCGTGAGATACAATATGACCCAGATATTCCACCTCTTGTACTCCAAAGAAACATTTGGATTTTTTTGCATATAATTGTTTCCCCTGCAATAGTTTGAGCACCCTGTCAACATGTTCAACATGATCTTTCTAAGACCTGTTGTAGATTAGTATATCATCAAAAAATACTAGCACAAATTTTCTAAGGAAGGGTTTGAAAATGGAATTCATCAACCCTTGAAATGTAGAAGGTGCATTGGTAAGTCCAAAAGGCATGACCAAAAATTCATAATGACCTTCATGAGTTCGAAATGCTGTTTTTGGAATATCTTCGGTCTTCATTCTAATTTGATGATATCCTGAATGAAGATCCAACTTGGTAAAATAAATTGCTCCATGTAATTCATCCAATAATTCATCGATCACAGGAATGGGAAATTTATCTTTAATGGTGAGCTTATTGAGCTCCCTATAATCCGGACACATTCGCCATGATCCATCCTTCTTGTGTACCAATACTACGGGAGCAGAGAAAGAACTTTGACTAGGTTGAATTATACCCGCCTCTAACATTTCTGCAATCATACGTTCAATTTTTCTCTTTTGGAAGTAAGGATATCTATAAGGCCTGATGTTTGGAGGAACACTTCCTGGAATCAAATGAATAGCATGATCATGATCATGAATAGGTGGGAGTCCTTTGGGGGTTTCAAACACCTTGGAATGATTGTCCAAGACTTGTTGGAGATCTGCAGAAATAGATGATTTTGATGTTGGAACTTCTAGTGAGCATAATTGTGCAATTACGGCTCGTTGTTCTTTCTTTAGAAGCTTTGTCATGACATTAGAGCTTATTATCCTTCCTGGCTTCCCTTCAATACCCCGTAATTCGACTTCCTTTCCTTCTGAAAAAAATTTCAAGAAAAGTTCTTGAAAATTAAAAGCTACCTCCCCCAAAGATTGTAACCATTGTACTCCTAGTACAACATCAGCACCTCCCATAGGAATGGAAAGCATTGGACTAGTCAATACATATTCCCCATGGTTAGCTTGATATTATGGAATTTTCCAGAGCAATTTATAGTTCCTCCATTTGCAACCATCACTTGACATTCTGGTGCTGGGTATAGGAAACAATTTAATTCCTTGGCTACCTTACAATGAATAAAATTATGGGTGCTACCTGAATCAATCAACACTATTACCTTTTTCTTCTTGATCTGTCCTGCTATCTTGAGAGTTTGAGTGGTAATTCCTGCCAGTGCATTACATGATATGGTCGGATTCATTTCTTCCTCTTCTATGGCTAGTTCCTGGTGTATATCCTCTTCTTTTTCATTTTCTTCTTCTTCTTCACAATCTATGTAAAATAATTTCTTTTCATCACACTTATGACCTTTAGTGTATTTGCTATCACAACTGTAGCAAAGCCCTTTTGCTCTTTTTTCTTCCAATTGTTGTGGTGTCAACCTTGTAGGTTGTGGAAATCTAGTCGTAGCAACATTTCCTTCTTTATAGAATTGAGTGGTAGGCTTCCTTGTCGCCATAATTTTACATTCAACTTTTCTTGCCAACCTGAATGCCTTCTCCAATGAATCAGGTTCCAAAACGCGAACTTCATGTTGGATGTTATCCTTTAAAGTGCCTATGAAGAGATCAATCCTGTGTTCCTCTGGAATATCAGTTACCCTTATATTCAATTTTTGGAAGTCCTCAATGTGCTGCCCCACTAAACCCTTTTGTTTGAGATTTATCAATTGGATAAAGAAGGTGTTGCTCTTTGTATCCTCATAATGCGCTATCATTTCCTCCATAAAAATTGACCAAGTGACAATTGTTAGCCACCTGTAATGTTTTGTTATACCAAAAGGTGGCTAAATCTTTTTTGAGCCTCCAAGGAACAAATTTTATCACTAAAAATTGTTGGCTCTTGAAGACTCCTTCTAGGCCTCATGCCTCTGTCCAAAATCCTCATTTGCTGTCCCATTTTATACTCAGAAAAATCTGTTGATTTCGTATAACAAACTGCTGAAGAAACCATCATTTTCTTCCCTTTTTTCTCCATATTATTCCTTTACTTTTCATAACTCCTCTTCTTTCCATTTATGAAAAATTCCCCTTTCATAGTTAAAAACTCACTTTTTAACTATTCCGAAACCCCCAAATCCATTTAAAACCTTGAAATTTTTCATAAAAAACAGAGTTTCATTGCTATGGACCTAAGCCCCTTGGGCTAAGTCCTAAACCACTTCCCCTCACATGCCCATGTGTTAAAACCAAATGCCAAGACTTTCGGCGCTAATCGCAAATATCCAACGGGTGCATGACTTTGAACCTTTACAAAACTCATTTTCCTTTGTAAAACCCAAAAAACCCACTTTCCGAAAGTTCTAAGTTAAAACTTAAAACCATGTGCTGAATATAAATGGGTTGATTGAAAAGAGCCGATCGCGCAATCACAATCGGAAACAATACAAATGGGTTGATCGGAAAGACCAGGCTCAATGGCCTGATTGCGATTAGCCCTTGTCTTTATAACTCCCAGGCATATTACATTCCGTGAAAACCCCCGGCCCCGCAATCGGGCGCCTTTTTCATTTACCTATATATTTTCAACGATCCATTATAACTCATGACTATTGCAAAAACTTTAGTTTTCATATTTTTAAAAGGGTTTCGCCGGTCGTAGGTCGAAGCAATCACGACCGTTGATCTAGTTCTTCGATCCAACGGTCCGCACACAATCGCATCGCAACTTTTCTCATTGCGCAATCGCATGTCCATCTCTGCGACCTCCGATTGCCGACCCCCGATTAAATCCCGACCGTCGATCTTGTTCTCAGATCAACGGCCTGCGCTCAATCACAATTGTCCTCCGATCGCAATCACAAGCCTTCTCGTTTCACTCCCGATTGCGATCCTCCGATTCCATCGCAGCCGTCCATCTGTTTCGCAATCCGACGGCCATCGCACACCCTTGCCAATCCCTCTGATTCATTCCCTACGAGTCGATGCGGTCCTCGGATCAACGACAGCTCAATCGCAAAGTTTTCAATCGCATCCCCTTTTCTGCCACCCCCGATTGAGACCCTCCGATTAGATCTGGACCGTCCACGTGTCCAGATCGGACGGTCCAAAACTGCTCCTCCTTATTCTTCTCCCGCTATCCTTTTTGCCTTTCTATGTAGATCTCAACCGTTGGTTGCCTTCATCCAACGGCTACGCTCCTCCCCCGCCATCCGAAGCAGTTTAAACCTATTTCCGCAAGATTTCTTAACTGTTTTTGTGTTTTGCAGGTGTTTTAATGGTTTTCCATTATAGAATGAAGGAAAGCCGGCTTGGGGAAGACGTTTCCTACGCCTTCGAGCCGTTAAAGAGAACCATCTGCAGGGTTTCGCTTCATTCTTTTCTCAATGCTTCATGGGCATTGATGCTTTTAAAAGCCCAGTGCGGCCTGCACATCAACAAGACACTGTTTTAATTCAAAAACAGTTAAAGAGTATCAGTTTGAAGACAGAGCACAGCAGATAAAGATTGAAGACGTTTTTTTGGGGATTACGGCTAAGACCATTATCAAAAGCCTAATCCCCGATCTGAAACACAGTTTAAAAGAAAATCATTAAATGTTTGATGACGAAGGTTTCCACCGCTGCGCCAAGGCAAATTGATTCCTCGACCTACAAAAACTACAACCTCAAACCTTTCAAACGAGCCGAAGTTGTTGATTCGGGAAATATCTTGCCTCCCGGCCCCCGCCGAAAGTTGGTCTGTGAGAGTGTAATAAGAAAATAGGCACGAGTTGCTCCCGGACGAACATAGGCCTCGAAGTCAAATAAAGCTCCCAAGGCTTTGATATTAATTGTAAAACATTAATACGGTGATCCACTGTACACTTCTCCATCGAACCCTCGGCAAGAAGTCATTTTAATCTTGTCGTAATGGTTCATGAGATATTTGTTAGTTCTCACCTCCTCATCTTCCTATAGTGTACCCCATAGATGAGAAGGTGGGTTGTTGTTTGATCACAAGTTTTAATATCGAAACTCTACGAAATAAATATCTGAAATCTTGTTGAAGTTGAAAATAATTTGGAGTCTTGGATGTCTCGATGATCTTTGGTGCATGTCTGTTCTTTCGAGAAGGCTCTATCATTTGATCCATGAGCTTAGAAATTCCATTTGTTGAAGTGCTACCAGGCTATTAAATGTCTTGCTACCTTGTTTTCATTATAACCATAATTTCTTACTACGATGGTAAGTTTAGGCCCAAACAGCTCACAGAAGCACCTTAGACACCATTCACCCTTCAACTACATTTTTATGTTTTTCTTCTATTTAGTATTTTTGGAGGCTTTAAAACTTCTCTTTAGTCTTCATGCTCGTTTATTTCCTTGATAGCTCAAACGATTGGTTTTAGCATGATTTATGGTTTTCCACTGCTTGTCTACTATCACTTGAAAGTTGTTATTGAAGTCTCCTTTGAAGTACCATTGTTTTAAGTTAACCAAAGAGGTGGGATTTTGATCTTACCCTTTGCCCACTGGCAAAACGATTGTTTTGAAGGTCTTTATAATTGCAAACACGGATGTTGTTGGGTGTTCCCTCTTACATGAATGCAACTATCGGTAAATCTTTTATGTTTTCTAAATCCTTTAAAATAAGATCTTCGAGGAAATAGGGTGTTCCCAAGTCTTCAGTCTATTTTAGA
Organism: Pinus albicaulis; assembly: GCA_034641835.2. Taxonomy (NCBI): domain Eukaryota; kingdom Viridiplantae; phylum Streptophyta; class Pinopsida; order Pinales; family Pinaceae; genus Pinus; species Pinus albicaulis. Next base: position 18,004,433 of record MU968363.1, read on the forward strand.
GATTGTCTTGAAATCTCATTATTTGCTTAAAGAATGTTTGTAGAATTTATGGTGCTTTGTCTATCAAATATCTCTTTATCGTTAAGTCATGTTTTTCAAGTTCCCTTTGTTGAGAATTAAATCTCTTTTTCCAAATCATTAATGTCCATCTCATTCCAAAACAAAGGATCCTGTGGCCAAGTTAGATTTGCCCTTTGATATCCCATATCCCTTGAAAAGTTTTTCATGACCTTATTTTGACTCCATTGCCCAATGAACCGGATATTTCCTCTTTCTGTCTATCTTTCCTAGACCTTTCATGTTCTGCTGTGTCAACTCAACCCAACCAAACAAACATACATAATAACTAGTCTAAAATCCATAACCAAGCAAACAAGATAAACCTTTGCAAACAAATATTTGAGAAGATCCCTCTCACGAAGACGAGAGGACTAGATCACGGAACTCCTAATTGGATTACGATGTTGCCTTGTCTTTTGATAAGTTGTAGGCTATCCAAAGCTCTCCCAGGATACCAACATGGCGGCGATCCGGTGGGACATCTTGAAATTAAGTTTTCAAAACCTTTTCTTCAACTTTAGGTCTAGTATAACATAAGTAACTTTCTTCAAGCCTTGCTAACATAATGGCAATCATGATCGTAGGAAATATTTGAATCGATGACAAACCATGCTTATGGGATTCCTTTTAAATCCTTATCGAACCTTGAAGGAACCGAGTTACCAAGCCATAAGAGCAACTATGTTTGTTGAACACCTTAGCTAAGTGCAAATCAGACTTAGAACACTCTCTTAACCTATAAAAAACAAAATAAACTCGAAAAACCCAAAATATTTCAGTTTGGCTTCATAATAAACATGGTGGTGGACCATAAAACCTTTTACCTCCTTAGCGATAAAAATTCCACACAAGCGACTCCATAATCACGAGCGGGACCTTAAAGAACTCCTTGGAAAGAACCCTTACCATTATAACGAGTTTCCTAATCCGATTCAGAGGATTGAAGATCAAGATTATGTAAACGGATGGGTTAACCTCTCAAGAATTGTCATACTAGGTTGAACTCTTCTTTGTTTTAGGATCTCAAAATTAGGCATAACTGTGCTTCTAGGAAGATTTATACTAGAGCCCATCCGTACGATCACGAGATAGTTGATGACCCGGAAAGTATCCTTTGGAAATCCTAAGGTTAAATTTTCAGCGTGTTTCGGATCACCCTTGAAACTAAATCGGTTCACGAAAATCTTTAGCTCTCAGCAGTCCCAAGTTGACTTAGTAACCCATTTAAAAAAATAGGTCATTTGATGATATAATTCGAGATAGATTACGAGTCTTCACTTTCATCCCGAGAGCGAGTGAATATCTACATTAGAAGAATCAACTTTATAGAAGAATCACATTTATTTTTAACCTAGGTGTCTCTCATCCAAAATCGGCTCGGCAATCTACGACATTTCCATCCTTATTTTATTCATCCATTGTTCAAACCACTCCCTCCTTCAAATTCCCTCTTATTAATCCACCACTTATTAATCCACCACACCACATATCATGACGGCATGGTATATCCCTTAACCATAATATACCACTAGTCAATCTTCTGCAGGATTTATAGATTCCAAAATTCATATACAGTCTGCTAATAATGCTACGGCCACCATCCACAACATGTACCATGAATAAGATGAATGACTATTTTGATCGAAATGAGATTGATGACGATTCTATCAAACTCGGTAATTGCCTCGAGCTTGAAGTAAGGGAAATGGTTTAAATTTCAGCGGCCTCGTAGTAATAAATGACCTCCAAGGCTTCCTCGAAACATTGCAACAAGTGGGAAGTGAAAAATCATCTCCAAGTCCTTCTTGATTATAACAATCTCCATAGGAACCACAGGGGAAAGTGTACAAGCTTATTGTGCAGTTTAACGGCGTGTATAACGCACTTTCCCTACGAACTAAAACCTCCTCGAGCTCGGCTTTAAACAAATTTCCTGAAGGGTTTAGTCCGAGACATGACATATTCACTCGGAGAAAGAGTTTTTGCAACTTTGGAAGATATGCAAAGAGGTGCCCTTTATGAGTAAACTTAATGAAAAGAGAGCGAGAATGAGCGAGGAAGAGAGTATCTTTCGGAGAAAGTCCTCTACTTCAGGAAACAAAAATGGAGAATGCGGAAAAATAGTGAAAGTGATGAACATAATTAAAAGCACGAAAATCAAGAAGCCAAATTTGCCTTCAGCTTGATCAAAACGGAAATAGAAATCGAAATTATAGAAAGATAACAATCGGGATAAGAAAAAAGAAAAGTGACCAACAAATCAGACCCCCCTTTCAACGGAACTATGTGTAGATCAATATGAGGAAGACGAGGGAGTTGGAAGATTGGAAGAATCACATGTAAACTTGATTGGATCGGACGGTGAGGATAATGTTTTCCTCACTTGGGGAAGAACAAGATTTCTTCTCAAATGATCAAAATACAAACACCTATGAAGATTAAAATGACTATAGATTAGGTTTTGAAAATGCAATCATGGAGGTGCACAAACGGTATGATCTTAGGAGCAAGGGAAGTGTAGAGGATTCAAAGATAAGAGAATACTAGCATTCTTGTCAAAAAGAACATGGAAAACCGAGTCCAAAAAGTCGGCGGAAAAAACCAACATTTCGGCCAAGAAAAACGGAGACTCAAACAAAGACAAGGGAATCGACCAAAAATGGCAGAAAAAAGTACCTAGCACTTAGGATAGTAGTCCCAATAAAAAAACCATCCCAAATACTAGCGAACAAGGTTCGACAAAAGTAAAATTCTTGAAAAAGAATTTAATTGAAAAAACAGGATGTAAATATCAACAAGTCAATTATTCCTTTCGGCCTTGAGGGGAAATTGCCAAGATTAAAATTCATCCATCTTCCTCGGCTCAACACCAAAGTGGATCCTCACGACCCAACGACTTCTTCACCAAATGGATAGAAGCTATACCCACCGAGAATGCTAATGACAACATCATTATCAAGTTTCTTGAAACCCACATCCTATCGATTTGGTTGTCCCGGAAAAATCCTCTTGAACAATCTTTGCTGCTTTCAAATCAAAAGATGGTTGATTTTTTTGTCACAAATACCATATAACCTTGGGCCATTCCCACTTTGCTTACTACCCCCGAAAATGGATTGGTGAATCTTCCAACAGAGTCTCATCGATATCATTAAAAGTTTGTTGGAAGAGAATCAAAAATCATGGCACGATAAGTTGGTTCATGCCTTGTAGATTTGATAGACTAACTACAAAGAAATCAATAAATATGTTCCCCTATCGGTTAGTTTATGGCATGGATGCAATTTTTCCTACCTCATTAGGAGTTCCGGTCATAAAACTCCTTCGAAGTACAGTTGAGGAAAATGATATGCGGAGGAGGATCAACCAAACCATCCATTTGCGGCCAGGACACCAGAAAAGTTTGTGAAGAACACCAGTGAGTCAGAAAATATGAAGAAGCAATTTGATAAGAGGACTAAGGCAAACACTTTCCGGAGTTGGAGAGTGTTGTTCTTAAGTGGGATTCAAGGAGGGAAGAGAAGGGGAAACATGGCAAGTTTGAGAACTTGTGGAAAAGGGCCATATATTATTCATCTTTGGGAGGGGTCATAATACATTTTCTTGAAAGAATTGAATGGAGAAGACCTATATGGAGGTCTTACATCAGTAGCGGATACTCCAAGCATTACTTATGCCAAGAGTCTTAAGTTTCAAAGCATTTTTTTCTCCATTGTAAATATCATAGTCTAACCATTGCATTCAAAAGTTATTTAAACCAAAAATACAAAAACAAAGAAAGAAAAGAAAAGAGGGCGGAAATGAAAACAAGAAAGGCAAGGCCCCATGCCAAAAGAGAAATAAATGCGAAAGTGTACAAAAACAATGCCACTCTGCAAAAACACATACTAATTAGTCGAAACTGTGACCTAATCTTGACTAATTAGCTTTCAATTTTACGCGATAGGGTAGTGATTTGATTTGCCAGTACATTTAATCTTGGCTCATCGGTAGATAGATTAGGATAGGAATTAAGGTTCAAACATGTTCAAAATCTGAACCAAAGTTTCCAAGAGAAAGTGACTCAAAAGCTGTTTGTTTTACGAGTCATAAAAGAGAAAAGCTAGTTCCTAATTTGCCCAAAATGCGAATCGAGATATCAAGAAAAAAACGACTCTAACCAAGTAAAAAACAGTGTGAAGAAACGGAAGGCGATGCCAAACTTTCGGATCTTAAGCCTTCTATTTTTATTTTAATTTTTGCCAAATAATAATCTATGTGCGACTTGTTTTTATGCCATAGATCATAGCAAGTCGAACAATTCCAATCTTGGCTTGACTATTTTTTAATTTACGTGTCAAAGTTTAGAGAATAAAGTTTGTTGTCTTGTTTAATCCCAACAAACGATGAATTAGGTAGAGAAACAACTGAACTCAGAAGTTTGTTTAATGCGAGTTCGAAGGAAATAAGGAGTAGAATTAGATTAGTTTTTATGCTTTCAAAGAATAAAATGTTGTGAGAGAGTTTACCAATCCAAGTACCACTCCTAAGAAGAAAAAATGTTAGATGCAGCAGGATTGGGTAGGTAGAAAGCTTGTTGATGAAGAACCATTCTTTCATGGCTGCTAAATATGTTTTCAGAAACAAGATCTGTCAGCAGAAATGAGGTAAATGGATGAAGACTGGTAAAGTATAAATCAAGTACGTTCTTGGGTACATGAAAACTCATCTAATCAGAATAACGGCCATACTGTAAATGTTTTGTTATACCAAAAGGTGGCTAAATCATTTTTGAGCCTCCAAGGAACAAATTTTATCACTAAAAATTGTTGGCTCTTGAAGACTCCTTCTAGGCCTCATGCCTCTATCCAAAATCCTCATTTGCTGTCTCATTTTATACTCAGAAAAATCTGTTGATTTCGCATAACAAACTGCTGAAGAAACCATCATTTTTCCCCTTTCTCCCACTCATAACTAACCTTCATTTACTCCCCCTTTTCTCCATATTATTTCCCTACTTTTCATAAGTTTCTCCTCCCATTCATGAAAATCCTCCTGACATGGTGTAAAACTTCTTTTTTTAGTTGTGCCGAAACCCCCGAATCCATTTAAAACCTTGAAATTTTTCATAAAAAACAAAGTTTCATTGCTATAGACCTAAGCCCCTTAGGCTAAGTCCTAAACCACTTCCCCTCACATGCCCATGTGTTAAAACCAAACGCCAAGGCTTTCGGCGCTAATCGCAAATGTTCAAAGGGTGCATGACTTTGAACCATTACAAAGTTCATTTTCCTTTATAAACCCAAGGACCCACTTTCCGAAAGTTTTAAATTAAAAACTTAAAACCACGTGCTGAATATAAATGGGTTGATTGAAAAGAGCCGATTGCGCAATCGCAATCATAAACAACACAAATGGGTTGATCGGAAAGACCAGGCTCAGTGGCCCAATTGCGATTGGCCCTTGTCTCTATACCCCCAGGCATATTACATTCCATATATCCGAAGACCCCGCAGTCGGGCGCCTGTCCGCTTTATATATATATTCTTCCGCCCGATCCATAAAAACCTTTGATTATTTCAAAAATTCGGGTTTTATATAAAATACAAAGTTTCCTCCCCATTTCCTTTCTCCACCGTTGATCTAGTCCTGTGATCCAACGGCCTGCGCTCAATCGCAAAGTTCCTCCGATCGCAATCGCGGACCTTCCCATCTCACCCCCGATTGCCGATCCCCGATTCAATCCCGACCGTCCATCTGTTTCGCAATCCGACAGCCATCGCACACCCTTGCAAGTCCCTCCGATTCATTCCCTGCCGTCGATCTAATCTGCAGATCAACGACCAGCGCTCAATCGCAAGGGGCTCAATCGCAAAGTTTCAATCGCATATTTTTGTGTGACCTCCCCGATTGCGATCCTCCGATCAGATCTGGACCGTCCACGTGTCCAGATCGGACGGTCCAAAATTGCTCCCCCTTATTCTTCTCCCGCTATCCTTTTCGCCTTTCTATGCAGATCTCCGCCGTTGGTTGCCTTCATCCGACGGCTTCGCTCCTCCCCCGCCATCGTAAGCAGTTTAACCTATTTCCGCAGGATTTCTTAACTATTTTTGTGTTTTGCAGGCGTTTTAATGGTTTTCCATTGTTTAATCAAAGAAAGCCGAGGCTTGGGGAAGACGTTTCCTACGCCTTCGAGCTGTTAAAGAGAACCATCTGCAGGGTTTCGCTTCATTGTTTTCTCAATGCTTCATGGGCATTGATGCTTTTAAAAGCCCAGTGCGGCCTGCACATCAACAAGACACTGTTTTAATTCAAAAACAGTTAAAGAGTATCAGTTTGAAGACAGAGCACAGCAGATAAAGATTGAAGACGTTTTTTTTGGGGATTACGGCTAAGACCGTTATCAAAAGCCTAATCCCCGATCTGAAACACAGTTTAAAAGAAAATCATAAATGTTTTGATGACAGAAAGGTTTCCACCGCTTCAACCGAGGCAAATTGATTCCTCAACTACTACAAAGAGCCACCTATTGCCTCAAACCTTTCAAACAGAGGCCGAAGTTATTGATTCAGGAAATATCTGCCTCCAACGCTGCCAAGAAGTTAATTCTGCCAAAGGAGTGTAATAAGAAAATAGCTGCAGAGTTGCTCCAGACAGAACATAGAGCCTCAAAGTCAAATAAAGCTCCCACCGAGCTTTGATATTAATTGTAAAACATTAATACAGTGATCCACCTGTACACTTCTCCATCGAACCCCTCAAGAAACCGAGAAGTCATTTAATCTGTATTAATGGTTCACGAGATATTTTTGTTAGTTCTCACCTCCTCATCTTCCTATAAGTACTTCTGCATAAGATGAGAAGGTTGGTTGCTGTTTGATCACAAGTTGTAATATCGAGACTCTCTGAAATAAATATACAAGTCTGTTGAAGTTGAAAATAATTTGGAGTCTTGGATGTCTTGATGATGCCATTGCATGTATGTTTCTGAGAAGGCTCTATCATTTGATCCATGAGCTTGGCTGTTGGTGAAGTGCTCTGAACTGTTAAATGTCTTTTCCTTGTTTTCATTATGTTCCATAATTTCTTAGTACAGTAGGCTGAAAGTTTTAGGCTAAGAAATGACTCCTGGAAGCACCTTAGACCTGTTCACCCTTCACTGTTTTATGTTTTCTTCTGCTGAAGTATTTTAGAGGCTTTAAAACTTCTCTTTAGTCTTCATGCTCGTTTATTTCCTTGATAGCTCAAACAGTTGGTTTTAGCATGATTTATGGTTTTCCCTGCTTGTCTACTATCACTTGAAAGTTGTTATTGAAGTCTCCCTTTGAAGTACCATTGTTTTAAGTTAACCAAAGAGGTCGGTTTTGATCTTACCCTTTGCCCCTGCTTAAACAGTTGTTTTGAAGGTCTTTATAATTGCAAACACAGATGTTATTTAGGTGTTCCCTCTTCTATGAATGAAACTATCAGTAAATCTTTTATGTTTTCTAAATCCTTTAAAATAAGATCTTTGAGGAAATAGGGTGTTCCCCGAATCTTAGATCTCATTTTAGAAGTTGTCTTGAAATCATTATTTGCTTAAAGAATGTTTGTAGAATTTATGGTTAGCCCTGTCTATCAAATATCTCTTTATCGTTAAGTCATGTTTTTTTCAAGTTCCCTTTGTTGAGAATTAAATCTCTTTTTCCAAATCATTAATGTCCATCTCATTCCAAAACAAAGGATCCCGTGGCCAAGTTAGATTTGCCTTTTGATATCCCATACCCCTTGAAAAGTTTTCTATGACCCTATTTTGACTTCATTGCCCAATGAACCGGATATTTCCTCTTTCTGTCTATCTTTCCTAGACCTTTCATATTCTGCTGTGTCAACTCAACCCAACCAAACAAACATCTGCACGTAATAACTAGTCTAAAATCCATAACCAAAGCAAACAAGATAAACCTTTGCCAACAAATATTTGAGAGATCCCTCTCTGAGAACAAGAGGACTAGATCCTGGAACTCTAAAGATTGGTTCTGATGTTGCCTTGTCTTTTGATTTGCCAAACTGTCAAAACACGGGATACCAACATAATGGCGATCACGGTGGGACCTGCTGAGAATTAGAGGTTTTCAAAACCTTTTCTTCAACTTTAGGTCCAGTATAACATAAGTAACTTTCTTCAAGCACTGCCTAACATAATGGCAATCATGATAGGACTCTTTTGAATCAGTGACAAACTAAGTAACCCTTAGGATTCCTTTTAAATCCTTATCAAACCTTGAAGGAACCAGTTACCAAGCCATAAGAGAAACTATGTTTGTTTGAACACCTTAGCTAAGTGCAAAATCAGACTTAGAACACTCTCTTAACCTATAAAAAAAAAATAAACTCAGAAAAACCCAAAATATTTCAAGTTTGGCTTCATAATAAACATGGTGGTGGACCATAAAACCTTTTACCTCCTTAGCAGCTAAAAAATTCCACCTGGCGACTCCATAATCCTGAGCAGACCTTAAAGACTCCACTGGAAAGAACCCTTACCATTATAACAGTTTCCTAATCCAGTTAGAGGATTGTAAGATCAAAATTTGTGTAAACAGATCAGTTAACCTCTCAAAGATTGTCATACTAGGTTGAACTCTTCCTGTTTTAGGATCTCAAAATTACAGCATAGTGGCTTCTAGGAAGATTTATACTAGAGCCCATCCTGACCCCGATCCACCTGAGATAGTTGATGACCCAGAAAGTATCCTTTGGAAGTCTCCTAAGGTTAAATTTTCAACTGTTTTCAGATCACCCTTGAGAGCTAAATCAGTTCCTGAAAATCTTTTAGCTCTACAACAATCACAAGTTGACTTAGTAAACCCATTTAAAACTAGGTCATTTGATGATATAATTCAGATAGATTCCGAGTCTTCACTTTCATCCCCGGAAACAAGTGAATATCCTGATAGAGAATCAACACCTCCTGATCCACATTTTCTTTTTAACCTAGGTGTCTCTCATCCAAAATCAGCTCAGCAATCTACTGTTGTTCCATCCACTTCTGTACACCATTCATCCACTGTTCAAACCACTCCACTCCAACCAAATTCCCCTCTTATTAATCCACCACTTGTTAATCCACCCCCACCACATATCATGACAGCATGGTATGCTCCCTTAGCCCTTAATATACCACTAGTCAATCTTCCACAGGACTATCAGTCCAAAATTCCATTATATGATGCTAATAATGCTACGACTGCATCACAACATGTGGATAAGATGAATGACTATTTTGATCGAAATGATATTGATGACGATTCTATCAAACTCAGACTGTTTGCTCAGAGCTTAGGGGGAGAAGTAAGGAAATGGTTTAAAGGTCTAGCCCCCCGTAGTATAAATGACCTCCAAGGCTTCCATCAAACATTCTTAAACAAGTGGGAAGTGAGAAAAAATCCTCTCCAAGTCCTTGCTGATTATAACAATCTCCATAGGAACCCCGGGGAAAGTGTACAAGCTTATTGTACCAGATTCAACAGCGTGTATAACGCAGTTTCCCCTGAACTAAAACCTCCTCAGGGCTCAGCCTTAAACAAATTTCCTGAAGGGTTTGACCCAGGCATGAAATATTCACTCAGAGAAAGAGTTTTTGCAACTTTGGAAGATATGCAAAGAGGTGCCCTTTCCGTGGAAGTAAACTTAATAGAAAAGAGAGCAAGAATGAAAACTGAGAAGAGAGTATCTTTCAGAGAGGAATCCCCTCCCTCTACTTCAAGCTCAAAAATGGAGAGAATGCTGGAAGAAATGATGAAAGAGATGAACATAATTAAGAAAGCACAAGCAAATCAAAACCAGACTGCACTTCAAAACAATCAAAACAGAAATAGAAATCAGAATTATAGAAAAGATAACAATCAGGATAAACAAAAAGAAAGTGACCAACAAATCAGACCTCCCTTTCAACAGAACTATGTAGATCAATATGAGGAAGACAGGGAGTTGGAAAGATTGGAAGAATCACATGTAAACTTGATTGGATCAGACAGTGGGGATGATGTTTTCCTCACCGAGGAAGAACAAGATTTCTTCTCAAATGATCAAAATACAAACACCTATGAAGATTCTGATGACTATAGATTAGGTTTTGAAAATGCAATCATGGAGGTTCACAAACAGTATGATCTTAGGAGCAAGGGAAGTGTAGAGGATTCAAAAGATAAGAATACTAGCATTGCTGTAAAAAAGAACATGGAAAACCAGTCCAAAAAGTCAGCAGAAAAAACCAACATTTCGGCCAAGAAAACAGACTCAAACAAAGACAAGGGAATCCAGCCAAATGTTGAAAAAAGTACCCCTAGCACTTCAGATAGTAGTCCCAATAAAACCATCCCAAATACTAGCCCAAACAAGGTTCAACAAAGTAAAATTGCTGAAAAGAATTTAATTGAAAAAACAGATGTAAATATCAACAAGTCAATTATTCCTTTCAGCCTTGAGGGGGGAATTGCCAAGATTAAAATTACCATCCCCCTAGCTGAACTGGTAACCCAAGATGTGTACAAAAACCAAGTTTTAAAAGCTTTGAACTTAGGAGGTGATACTGACACCTTAAACTTGACAGATGACAAACCTGAGCTGTTGTTTGGCCTAGAGGTTGAAGGAAAATATCAAGAAGGACCAATCCCTCCCTTCTATGTCATTTTGAACATACATGATAAAATTATACACAATGCCATGTTAGATTCCGGAGCTTCACACAATCTAATGCCCAAAGTAGTAATGGAAAGCTTAGGCTTGGAAATTACTAAACCGTACAAATATTTGTATTCCTTTGACTCAAGTAGAGTCAAATGTTTGGGTTTAATCAAAGATTTATGTGTTAACTTAGCTCAGATTCCTGCCAAGAATCTAGTGATGGACATCGTGGTAGCTGACATTCCCCCTAAGTATGGCATGCTTTTATCAAGATCATGGGGAGCCAAACTTCAGGGAAGCCTTCAAATGACATGTCTTATGCCACCATCCCTGTTTTCAACCAAAATAGAAGACTATACAGGGAAACCCACATGAAGTATATGGTGAGTAACATGGACAAACCAAACAACACTCCGATCTATTCTATTCAATCAAGTTTAGATTCATTTATCTTGTATAACGAAGATGAAATTACTCAACCATGTAAAGAAAATGTAGACCTACCCAATTTCACCTCGAATAAACTTCAAAACGTTGACGATCAACAGCAACAAGAAAATGAGAATGAGTCAAATATACTTTGGACAATACATTTCGATGGATCCTGTAATAAAACTAGTGCAGGGGCAGGTGTCTGGATTCAAAATACAAATCAGAGTTTTTCATACAAATTAGACTTCCCATGCACTAACAATATTGCTGAGTATGAAGCACTTCTCCTAGGCTTACAACTGCTTAAAGAATTAGAAGCCCAAAAGATATCCGTTTTAGGGGATTCTGAGCTTATCATTAAACAAATCAAAGGAGAATACTCAGCCAAGAATCCAAAGCTTAGGGAATATCGAAATGCTGCCCTTGACCTGTTAAAAACTTTCGAAAAATATGAACTCATTTTTATCCCTAGAACACATAATCATCTAGCAAATGAACTTACCTTCACTGCCAGCAATTGCCAAGTACCTGAGATAAATGAACAACTCAGTATAAAGGTGAAACACAGACCTGCTGTGCCTGATAACGAAGATCACTGGCAAGTGTTCGAATCTGACAAACACATAGATAATTTCTTAAAATCAGAAAATGATTTCAGCATACCAACACTAGAAGCTAGCCATGAAGAAAACTGTTTGTATATTGAACAGATCCCAGAGGCTGAAATGACATATCCTGCTGATACAAATCATTGCGAAAATCCTTTTGAAGCAGAGGTAGTGAACAATGAAGACCGAGAAGACTTGGAAGTCTTACAATGCAAAAATGATAAAATCCCGAGAGGTCTCACACCTTTAGAACACCTGTTTGATCTCAACGATGTATCTAAAGAACCCAGAATGGAGCCTGTGGAGACAAATGTAGAAGAACACAACATAGGCAGTCTCGCAGAACCCAAGATGATCAAGCTATCCAACACCCTCCCAGCCCAAATAAAATCACAGTACATAAAGCTTTTTAAAGAATTTAAGGATGTGTTTGCTTGGGAATACAAAGACTTGAAATCATATGATACCAGCATCATCCAGCATAAAATCCCCTTGAAGGAAAATCAAAAGCCTTTTAAACAAAACTAAGGAGAATAAATCCCCTTTTATTACCTTCGGTTAAGGCAGAAATTGAGAAAATGTACAACGCTGGGATCATAGTACCCATTAGATTTTCGGAATGGGTGTCAAACTTAGTTTCTGTTAGAAAGAAAACTGGGGAAATCAGGCTCTGTATTGACTTTAGAAATTTAAACAGAGCCTCTTTAAAAGACAACTACCCTTTACCTAAGATGGACCATATACTTCAAAGGGTAGTTGGATCAAGAAGAATATCCCTATTAGATGGGTTCTCGGGTTACAATCAGGTGTTAGTTTTCCCAAGCGATCAAATCAAAACTGCTTTCACCACGCCTTGGGGAAATTTTATGTATGTCAAAATGCCTTTCGGATTAATGAACGCAGGGGCCACCTTCCAAAGGGCCATGGACATAGCCTTCTCTGAAGATACTGGCTATTTTATAATTATCTACCTTGATGACATAACTGTTTTCTCAAAAACTGATGAAGAACATTTGATTCACCTAAGGAAGGTTTTTGAGAAATGTAGGAAATTTGGCTTATCACTAAATCCCAAGAAGACCCTCTTTGGACTCCAAGAAGGGAAACTTCTTGGTCACATAATTTCAGAAGAGGGAATAAAAATAGACCCTACGAGGATAGATGGCATATTGCAAATCAGCCATCCTAGAAGCCTCAAAGAATTGCAATCTTTCATCGGAAAGATTAATTTTTTGAGAAGGTTTATCCCCAACCTTGCTGAGCTATTGAAAAACATCACAAACATGCTTAAGAAGAATGTGGGTGTAAAATGGACTTTGTCGGCCAAACAATCATTCGAACTGGTCAAACAAGCTCTTACCCAAGCGCCAGTACTGATTAGTCCTGATTTTACCAAAGACTTTTACATTTTTTCTTTTGCATCTGAACATACATTAGCTGCAGTTTTGCTTCAAAAGAATGATCTCGGACAAGAACAACCAATATCATTTTTTAGTAGGGCCCTAAGAGACGCTCCTCTCAATTATAACATTATGGAGAAGCAAGCCTTATCATTATTGAAAGCATTAAAGGACTTTAGGGTCTACATCTTACACTCTCACATAATTGCTTTTGTTCCGCATACTGTTGTCAAGGATATTCTAAGTCAAGACCCTGATGGTAAAAGGGGAAAATGGATTGCAACTATTCTCGAATATGACTTAGAAATTAGGCCCACCAAACTGGTTAAGGGGCAAGGATTAGAAAAACTTATGGCTGAGTCAAACTTCCAAGCATTAGACATAAATATGGTGGATATGTTGGAAGAAATGGAAGAATCTGATGCCCCTTTTATTGAGGAAACTTTCCTAAATTCCCCTTGGTATGCTGACATTGTTTATGTGCTTTTATATTTGAATACTCCTCCTTCTTTGTCTAAAACTAAAGCTAGATTTTTGAAACAGAAAGCTTTGAATTTTTGCATATTAGATGGAGTATTATATTGGAAAAACGCTGTTGGGATTTTGCTCAAATGTTTACTTGAAGATGATGCAGGAAAGATCATGCACGAGCTGCATGATGGAGAATGTGGAGGGCACCTCTACTGGAAGGCCACAGCAAACAAAATTCTCAGATCAGGTTACTATTGGCCTACCCTTTTCCCAGACACTCAGAAGCTGGTCATGTCTTTCCATAAGTTTCAAATCTTTGATGGCAAGAGAAAACTCCTTCCCTTACCCTTACATCCTATTCGAGTTGAGGCACCTTTCCAACAATGGGGGCTGGACTTCATTGGAGAAATTCATCCATCTTCCTCAGCTCAACATAAGTGGATCCTCACAGCCACTGACTTCTTCACCAAATGGATAGAAGCTATACCCACCAGGAATGCTAATGACACTGTCATTATCAAGTTTCTTGAAACCCACATCCTATCCAGATTTGGTTGTCCCAGAAAAATCATAACAGACAATGCTGCTGCTTTCAAATCCAAAAAGATGGTTGATTTTTGTCACAAATACCATATAACCTTGGGCCATTCCACTGCTTACTACCCCCAAGGAAATGGATTAGCTGAATCTTCCAATAAGAGTCTCATCAATATCATTAAAAAAATGTTGGAAGAGAATCAAAAATCATGGCACAGTAATTTGGTTCATGCCTTATGGGCTGATAGACTAACTACAAAGAAATCAATAAATATGTCCCCCTATCAGTTAGTTTATGGCATGGATGCAATTTTTCCTACCTCATTAGGAGTTCCAGTCATAAAACTCCTTCAAGAAGTACAGGTTGAGGAAAATGATATGCAGAGGAGGATCAACCAAACCATCCATTTGCAGCAGACTAGAGAAGAAGTTTATGAGAGAACACAGTTAGTCCAAGAAAATATGAAGAAGCAATTTGATAATAGGACTAAGGCAAACACTTTCCAGGTTGGAAGTGTTGTTCTTAAGTGGGATTCAAGGAGGGAAGAGAAGGGGAAACATGGCAAGTTTGAGAACTTGTGGAAAGGGCCATATATTATTCATGCTGGGAGGGGTCATAATACATTTTTATTGAAAGAATTGAATGGAGAAGACCTATATGGAGGTCCTGTCAATGGCAGAATGCTCAAGCATTACTTCTGCCAAGAGTCTTAAGTTTCAAAGCATTTTTGTTTCTCCATTGTAAATATCAT